>CM040436.1:61000164-61010164 GCA_022702705.1 Papilionanthe hookeriana x Papilionanthe teres
ATATTTATGTTCCTCTATATATATTTTTTTATTTATAATTTTCTTAATTAGTAAATATTTTTATAATTAAATTATATTTTTAAATAATATACTATACTTAAAATACTTAAAATAAAAAAATAATATTATGTATATATATATATATATATATATATATATATATATATATATATATATATATATATATATATATATATATATATATATATATATATATATATATATAAACATATATATATTTATATATACAGATATAAATTTATTTATTTATAATTTATTTAACTATTAAATATTTTTATGATTAAATTATATTTTTAAATAATATAATATACTTAAAATATTAAAAAAATAATATTAAATAAATTTATATATCTATACATATATTTATATATACCTATATATATATATTATAAAAAAATATTATATATATATATATATTTATTTATTTATTTATGATTTTTTAAGTATTAAATAATTTTATAATTAAATTATATTTATTAGTAATATATTATACTTAAAATATTTAAAATAAAAAAAATGCTAAATAAATTTTTTTATATATATAAATATATATTTATGTACCTCAATATATATATTTATTTATAATTTTTTTAATTATTAAATATTTTTATAAATAAATTATATTTATAAATAATATACTTTACTTAAAATATTTAAATTTAAAAAATAATATTTTATATATATGTAAATTTATGTAAATTTATGTATATATATAATTTTCTGAATTATTAAATATTCGACTCAGTACTAGGGATCCCATTGATTCTGCCTTTTCATTGGTATTGGTTCTTCTTGTTTGTATATCCTTAATTTTATCTTCTTTGAATTCCTATTTTGTATCTGCCACGCAGTTCCTTATTTGTGGGAAGCATAAATGTATTAATCATATTTGCTGTGCTGTTTATGAACGGTTCAGAATATTCCAATGATTCCTATTTGCAGACCTTTGGAAATAGGATCACTTTATTGGTTTGTACAAGTATTTTTTTTTCGTTGAATGACTACTCTCCCAAATACGTTATGGTACGGAATTTTTTTGGACTACAAGATCAAATCAGGATTATATAACAGGATTTCTTCATAAGTAACGTTCAAAAAATTGGGATTCTTTTATCCACAGATTTTTCTCTTCCTTTTAAACTCATTTATCTAATCCTTTTAATTTCTTTGATATTTGATAGGTGCAATTACTATGGCTCATCAATAATCTAATAATAAATAATCTAATATATTAATATAATAATATACTAATATAATAAGATACTAGTATAATAAGAAAGAAGAACTTCTTTCAATTTACTGTAAATATATTCTTTTGTTCTTTAATTCTTCTATTCTAGTCAACTTAATTGGTTTCATTTTTGTTCATATTTCAATTAATTATTGAGAGAGATGAGAAATTTATCAATAATTTTAGAACATGTATTTCTTCTAAGTGTTTATTTATTTTCTATCAGTATCTATGGACTGATCACAAGCCGAAGCATGGTTAGAACACTTATGTGTCTTTAGTTTATACTGAATTTGGTAAATATAAATCTCGTCACATTTTCCAATCTATTTGATAGTCAACAATTAAAAGAACAAATTTTCTCAATCTTTTCTATAGCCATTGCTGTTGTTTAAACAACTATTGGCCTAGCTATTGTTTCGTCGATTCATCGTAACTTTAAATCAATTCGTATTAAGAAATCAAATTTGCTAAAGATTTAGTCATAATTCTTCTATTTTCACATAGAAATCGAAACATATGACTTTTAGAATTTTAGAATATTCTAAATAGAATCTAATAGAATTAGAATTCAATATTAATAGAATCTAAAATTCTCTTATTATTATTTACTTATTTTTTTATTTCTTCTCTTTTTTCATATAGATTTATGATTGAGATTTAGAGTTACTAACCTCTTCTATCACTAACCTAATAACAAAATAACAAACGTATTAATTTGATATTGATATATATTGATATATATTGATATATAATATATCAATATCAAATTAATTCTATTTCTATCTATCTATATAAATATTCTAACTATATACTAGAATCATTATATATTTTATAATCTATCTAAATTTTATATACATATAGTAAAATTAACATGAATTGAATTCGTAAACTTATATTTCATGGTTATTGAAATGGAAATCAAAGTATCTTGGTCCTTTCTCATAAACAGATTAAAAAATCTATTGATTATTAAAATTTTGATAAATCATTGATTCATCTAGTGTCTACAATAGAAAATATATGATTATTTCATTTTCTTATTTTACCAGATTGAAAATTTTTTGTGTTCAAAACTGGAATTTATAGACCCAATGTCACATTCGGTAAAGATTTATGATACATGTATAAGATGTACCCAATGTGTTAAAGCTTGCTATACGGATGTATTGGAAATGATACCTTGGAATGGATGTAAAGCTAAGAAAATTGCTTCTGCGCCGAGAACCGAAGATTGTGTAGGTTGTAAAAGATGTGAATCCGCTTGTCTAACGAATTTTTTGAGTGTCCGTGTTTATTTATGGCATGAAACAACTCGCAGCATGGGTCTTTCTTATTGATATGTGACAAAAAAACTCCACTTGAATCATTTGATTCCTCTTTACCGACAAAAGTCTGTATTCGAGAAAAGAGAATATATTATTCTTCTCCCGAGCACGGGCGTTTCTAGTAGAATCTTATCTTGTCTTTATAACGAGTTATTTTCCTTTGGCGTATTTATTGCACGTACCCATTGAAGTCTTTTGAAATGAACTGAAGAAAAAATCTCAGCATGAGAGAAGGAACATAATACATTTCAAAAGTGGGAAGACGTATATGGAACAATAACTATTTTGTATACGCATACACATGGTGTCTGGCTTCTCTCTTTAGACTAGTAAAAGAAAGGTCTAATAAGTAATAAGTAAATAAGTATAGATTCATCAAATATCCTAGCATGTCTTTTGTTTTCGTAAAACATAATTCCTCTTTCTTTTTAGGCCTTTGAATTGATACCCTATCCCCCTATCCCTGCGCTGCGGTTAGACAGTGAAATCTTTCAAATTCGAAATGGAAATAAAAGAATTAAAGAATCCGGTAGGGTTCATCTTTCAATCCAAATTTTATTTGTTAGTTCAAATGGGTTTTCGAGTCTTCATTGCAAGGAATAAATGAAAGGGAAATTGGTTGCAATTTTCCTAATTGTGATCTCTGGAATATGGAAAGAATATTTACTTTTTTTCATTCGAAAAGAGCCTTTCTTGTATGTTCTATTCTAGATCCAAAGACTTAATTCTTACACAAAAACAAAAAAAGGAAAAGATTCATAGGTTTGATACCTTATTCTTGTTAGAGTTATAGGCTCTTGTTATATAATTCGTACTTCATAGAAATCTCAGATAGAATCGACCAATGAAATAGGTTCATTAACAATTCACATCACGGATACAGAATGAAAAAAAAGAAAGCATTGGCTTCCCTCCCATATCTTGTGTCTATAATCTTTTTGCCCTGGTGGGTTTCTATCTCATTTAAGAAATGTCTAGGAACTTGGGTTATTAATTGGTGGAATACTAGGCAATCCGAAATCCCTTTGAATGATATTCAAGAGAAAAATGTTCTAGAAAAATTTATGGAATTAGAAGAACAATTCCTGTTGGAAGAGATGATAAAGGAGTACTCAGAGACACATATGAAGAGGCTTCGTATAGGAATGCACAAGGAAATAATACAATTGGTCCAAAGAGAAACTTTGTCCAATGTACTTTGTGGCTCATATTTTTTTTCCTTAATTCATTTTTTCATTAATTTATTAAAATGAAAAATATAAACAAAGAATAACTGAACTAAGAAAAAAAGAATTAAAAAATAAAAAAGAACAAGAATAATAATGAGAAATTCAATTTTAATTAAGAAATTTTTGGTTCCCGAATATTTAATTGATCCATTAATTTCTTATAACGCACTTTATTTTTCTTTGACAAATAAGTCAATAATCGTTAACGTTTTCCTAGAATAATTCGTAAACCCCTTTGTGATAAAAAATCTCTTTTGTGCAATTCTAAATGTGAAGTAAGTCTTTGTATCTTACTGGTGAAATGGAATACTTGAAATTCAACAGATCCACTATTTTCTTCTTTTTCTTCTTGTGTAATAACTGAGATGAATGAATTTTTTTGACCATAAATGAAAATTTGTATCTTTATTTTCTATGAAATTTATCGATCAGGAAAAATAAAATAAAATAAGAATAATAAAGAATATTTATTATGCTTATTATGCCAGTTATTTTTATCTTTTCATCTAGTATACATCAAAATTGGATTCTATTCATATACTCTTTTTTTCATTTATGTGGTTTATGTTTTTATGTTTTGTATATTTTAATCAAAATATACAAAACATATATGTATTCGCGAAATAGAACAATTTATTTGTTCTTTTTACTTAAAGAAATTCCACTCTTCCTATCCTAATGAAAGTTGATAGACTATAAAACTATAAAATCAGTATCATGTATTTTAGTATTACTACATAGTGTATATGTTTTTTGGCTTTCTCATCTACCAAATATGTTAGACGATATGTAGGAAATCAATTATCAATTTTTTTCATTGGAATTGAATTGATTTCTAATTGTTAATACATCTGTATTCTTGACATACTGAAACGACTGTTGTTATTGGCATCAAACCAATAACGATTCATACAAGCTAAATCTTCTAATCTATAATTGGGCTAAAAAAAACAATTTGAATTTAATGAGATTTTTTCTACCTGTATTAATATGTTTGTTCTCATTCAAAAGTTGCCCACAGTTTCTTATTTTATTTTCATTGCAAAATCTTGGATATCTACCCACAACATGAAAATTCTGGGAATTTAAACAAATTTGAATTCGAAATTCTCTATGACGTCTGAGGGATAGAATATTTTCAGGAACAAGTAAATCATAATGATTTTTGTCTCCACTCAAAAATATGTTGTTGTGTCGTGCAATGGATTTTTTTAAACCCCCTTTTCTCAATTATTTTTTTTTATTTGTTTGGTACTTATTATTATTGACTGATAAAATATCCATAGTTTGATATATAATAGATTTTCCATCCCTTCGTATAGATAGACAAATCGGTTCAATAATAAAGATTCCCTTTCTTATCAATTATGCAAGAACTAGGTCCCTTTGAATCAATATTTCATCTAGATTTATTTCACCTCTTTGAATCGAAGATATAGCAATTTCCTTTGGATTTATCAGTCTAAGTAGGAGACAATATACCCTTATATTTTTCATTACTTTATTCTTCAAATGATCAGCCCATCTTAGTTGAAAAAGTAAATATTTTCTCAAAAAGAAATCTAGTTCAATTTCATTCTTGCTCTTATATTGTTTTTTTTTTTACCTTTTTTTATTTCTAAACTTGCGTAATCTTCTTCAACAGTTTTTTTATTATTTTGGTTTAGTAGATTCAATACAAGATTTCTTTGGACCTGTTGTTGGTTTTCTTCCTGCTTGGAATTTACTAATTCAAGATCTTTTTTTCTCTTAGATGATTTTACGTTAATTTTTTTACTTTTTTCATTTATAGAAAAATGAAAAAAGAGTGATTTGATTGGGATGATCCAATGTTGAATTTTATATACATCAAAAAGTAGTACAAGTTCTGGGAAGAACCAAGTTTCTAGATTGGATATATTATCTTGATTGGATGCAATATCATTATCATAGAACATTTTTTTATTCATTCCCATGCAATCAAAAAGGAAATTGCATGTTTTGCTCTCTTGATGAATTGTAGGAAAAAAAGATCTTTTTTTTCCATTTGCTGGAATTATTAAATTCAGTCTTACTATTTTTCTGAATCTTGATGCCAATATGTGCATTGGTCCAAATCTCTATATTATTCTCAATATTATTTAGAAAACAAAGATGAAGAATTCTACAATCAAAATATTTTCTATCCAAATTAGTATTCCTATCAATAAGAAATCTTTTTTCTACTTTTTCTAGATAATCATTACTAGGTATACTTACCAATACATAAAATGATTCAGGTTTCGATGCATTGAAATGATATGTAATTTCTTGGTCCCCTTTTTTTTTCTAATGTTGATTCATAAATGCATAAATTAGGGAGTCTTATGTATTTATATGAGAAAATATCATATATGTAATGTTTTTTCCATTTATCTTTGTTATTCATAAATGAATTCTCTGCATAGTCATTTTCTTTCATGGAATAAATGAATCGATATTTTTAATAGAAATCAAATTGGTTTGATTCCTTATTTTGAATTTTATCAATTATATTTCTCCATTCTTTAGGTACTAATACTAATTGATACTTTTTTTTAGATAAATCATATTGATAATAACTTTTTAACCAGTTTTTCCATTTGTTCATTACAAACGTATTAATTTGCTTATGTCTTGATTTATAATTAAATATTCCGTGTATCATATAATAGTCTTTTAAATTATCCTTAAAAAAAAAGGTTAGCTCCCTTGATATTGAAGTACAGGTCTCAATTGATACTTATTAAGTAATTGGTTTTGTGATATTTTGTAAAAAACATATGCTTGGGATAGGGAAGATAAGTTCCAATAAGTATTGGAATTTTTATTGCTAGTCTTAGTATTATTAATATTTGAAAACAATTTTTTTATAGTCAAAAGAAAACTCATTGTATTTTGATTTCTTTCATCAATTCCTTCTTGTTCTTTATTTATTCCATTATTGTAAATGGATTTATTAAAGATCTTTTTTGTTGATTCAAAGAAAAGTTCTGTATTGATCTTAGAAAAGCTAAT
Source organism: Papilionanthe hookeriana x Papilionanthe teres (assembly GCA_022702705.1). Lineage (NCBI taxonomy): Eukaryota > Viridiplantae > Streptophyta > Magnoliopsida > Asparagales > Orchidaceae > Papilionanthe > Papilionanthe hookeriana x Papilionanthe teres. The sequence goes on from CM040436.1 coordinate 61,006,989, forward strand.
GGTACATAAAAAAAAGATCTATGTATATTTTTTAAATGAATGATTTGATAAGGTAGTGTGATTTAAGCATTAATCGGATATTTTTCCTTTTTAATATTTTCCAAATATGCTTCTGTAATCCCGATCTTTTATTATCATAAATTATAACTATTTCTTTTTTTTCTTGTCTTTTGCAGTTTCTTCAATTTGATTCCTGATTTGAATTGTCTTATCAGAAAGATCTTTCATTCTTCTTTCTATTAGTGAAGAATTGAACCAATGTATTGTTTTATCTATAACGGATGATTCGCTAGGAATATTTTTTTTTTAAATCTTTTTTATTTTCGTTTGGTTCGTATACTTTTTCTTTCCTCACTTCCAAATAACAGTTTTACGTCTTTGAGCGCGCATGGATCCTTTGATTAGATTGCGACAAAAATCCGATTGTTGTGAGTAATGTTTCAAAGCCACCTTTCCCTCTTCCGTTTGATCATCCTTTTTATCATTGTTACTAGTATTTTGAATACTAGAAAGAGAATTGGTATTCTGATCATTATCGTTATAAATTATCACACGTTTGGCTCTTCTTGAATGAATCTCATAATATTCTTCCTCCAAATCTTCTTCATTTTCTTCTTCCTCTTCTCTCAAATTCTCGGTTAATTTGTATGACCATCGAGAAACCTTTTTACTGATTTCTTCTTTTCTAATTCCAATATATTTCTTTTTCATTTTTTTTTGATCTTTTGTATATGTTGTAATTACATCATATAGAAATTGAAAATATTTTTCTTCACTTTCTGAATCAATTCCTTTTTCTTCTGTAGAATTCAAAAATGATTGACGGTGAAGTTCTACAAAATCATTAAGAAGTAGATCATGAATCTTATTTATAAAAAAAAATTCTACTAAATCTTCTGTATCTGTATAAGTATTCATGATTGCACGTGAATCTAATTCTTTTCTCGTTCCTCGATATGGTCCGTTGAAAAAAGGATCATAAGCTTTTGGCAAGCATTTCTTTTTTTTTTCATCATCACATAATATGGTTTTTTTTCAAGCATATCCAGACTAGAGGATCTCTAATTTTTTTCTATAATTTAGATTCGGCTTCTCAATTCATTGTTCAAATTGCACTTTTTTTTCATTAGCATAAATCCAAGAATTATAAAGATCTTCGTCATATAGTTTTTCTATTATGTACAAAGAAATTCTTCGTTCTAGCATTTCCGAAAAAGTTGATAAACTGGGCGGATATGTAAAGGATATTATTTGTTTCCCATCACTTGTGCATGTAAAAAAAAAATTGTGAGATTTTATTGCGTAAAGAATTTTCTAATTTATCGTTTTTTATATATCGTAATGGACGATTCCATCGCTTATAATAAAAAAAATAGTGACAAAAGTTTTTTCAACCCACAATCTTTTATTTTTCTCTTCTTTCAGTCTTCCCAATTCCTAATTCTCTTGATGGGTCTCCAGATCAGAATCTTCGTAAACCGGGCTATCTTGATAGTATGCCTCAAATTCACCCTTTGTTTTTTCCTTTCAATTCACTCGGATCTCTTCCGTTTCATCTATTTTGTCCAGATCCTCCTTTTCTTCCGAACAAAGGGAAGGTTTTTCTTCAGTGGATTCTTCTTGTTCTTGTTAATCTTATTCATTTCATAAGTTATTTCTACATCGCTTTCTTTCTTTCTTTTTCCCTCTTCTTCCATTTCTGAGGTTTCTTTATCTTTCAGTTTTTTATTGACAATAGGTTTTAGCATTTTGCCTAAATAATAAACACAAGTAATAAATAAGAGGATACTAAAGATTCGACCCATATAATTTCTCAATTCTGACACAAGATACTTATTAGATCGAATAGAACGATGTTGCCGTATCCAAAACAATACCAATCCAACCCATTTCATGAATAAAATGAAACCTATTAACTAACCAACAAAACTACTTGTTAAAAATAAAATCTTGTTGTTGCATCGAAACATATAAATGTTGACTAATCTGGCTAACGTGGAACTTGGTAAAACAAAATGGTTGAATAATTGAATAATTAGATTATTAAGGAATACACACTGAATGCTGAGATTACGCATTGAATTTCTGTGAGTAGATCCCTAATCAAAAAAGTTTTTATGATTGTTCCAGAAGAAATGAAACAAAAGATACGGTACAACTAGGACAGCTATTGTACAAGGTATACTTAATGCTAGATACAAAGGCGCATAATAGATCGATATAAACATCATGAGCTGTCCCACAATAAAACCAGTTGTTGCGGATACCGCCTTTTCATTTCCTTCTTCCATAATCCAAGTTCAGAGAAATAAGAGATAAGAGGGCCCTATGGAGAATGTGGTAATAAATCCATAATAGAGCCCTATCACAATGACCAAATTTATTATTTTCATGCATAAGGATAATGGATTACCTAGTAGAAAAGATTTCAAAATCATCACAAACCTCCCCCCTATTATTTTTCAATTGCAATTTCTTGATTATTATATGATGATTTTTTAACTTTCCATATCTATATAGATAGAAACAAATAGAACATCTCTTATGTCAATGACACAAAAGGGATATAAAATGAATGGAATTGGGATATAGATGGAATATAATGAAATAGAGTCACATTGAGGTTCCATATGAAATGAGGCATGGAACGGAGTCACTACGAAGAAGTTCCTGGAGTTACGAAGGAAGCTTCGGACTCATATTGTTCATGGGTTGAGAACGGGAGTTGAACTCTATGAGTTTGAATCTCCCGTTGTTCCTCAATACCTCAGTGGTAGAGCGGTTGGCTGTTAACTGACTGGTCGTAGGTTCAAATCCTACTTGGGGAGATTTGATTCATTCTTCATGAAAGAATGAAGAATTGAATGAAAGGGCTTGCTTTGACTGTTAGGAGTAGGTAACTCGTTCCCTGTTTTTGTTTCTATTGCATTCTATCTCATCGTATCACATTATGTTCTACAATATTTGAGAATCACCCTCAATACCTCGGCATAGATCTGACCCTTGTAAATAGCCAATTCAAAATTCTCAACAGTGCATCAAAGATGCAGTCATCGATTCTCCCGATAGGCCACAATTACCGCGAGCAAACATATTAATGACGAGGAACGTCTTTTTGTTATGCTACTCATACTTGTACCTGCTCTGCTATTCTGCCCAAGCCTGGCTGAGGAAGA
>CM040436.1:61015164-61035164 GCA_022702705.1 Papilionanthe hookeriana x Papilionanthe teres
ATTTTGCACTAGGCAAACTACCTCGAATTCCTATGGCTTGGTTATTTTATTCTAAGAAAGTTTTGCTGAAGTAGACTCAGGTTTTGCTGATGACGATGGCCGTGCTGCCCACCATGCTCCGAGCTCCTTGTTGTTGCAGAGGTTTAGTTTTAGAAGTCATAAATCTGGAGATGAGAGAAGTGTTTTGATTTAGAGAAAATCTTAAAATCCAGGTGTTTTTAATATTTTAATTAAAACAAATCTTAAAGTTATTATAACAACACCGGTTAAGATCCCACTGGTTCCATCCTTCCGAATTGTTATTTTTATCGGATTCACTTAGTCCGTATGAATTTGCTAAACTCAACTAAATGAGTTCCACACTTTCATTTAGACCGTAGGAAATCCAGTTAGCAACACGTAGGTTACATCATCCGAGGTATTCCCGATCATCCAACAAGACGTTTTTATTTAGTTGTAGTTGTAGTTTTGTTGTTCCGTTTGTGATTAAATTTTGAGTTGTTTTATATTTTGAAATGTTGTGACGCTGAATTTTATCTTGTAATGACTTTTAATTTAGTTTTGGTTTCAGTTTTAGGGACTATCCTAGAGGTGTGGGTTTTCATGCAACAGTTGTTTATCATGCAAGAAAAGTAAAGTGCATTTGCAATAAAGTATATTGGAAGGAGGTAAATTGCAATAAAACAAAAGCGTACCTGGACGGTCTTCCCGTCATCCCAAGCTGCACTTAAACACAATTTAGAATATTTAAGCATTTAAAGCAAGCTCCTAGGTAAAGCTAAAGGAAGGGTTATGGTTTTCTACCAAGGTCCTACTCCTATATCTAGTCATCTCCTATGACGTATAGGTTCTTGTGTTTTGGTTTCGAGGACGATTTTCTTCATCAAAGAACAATTAAGTTCAATTGTTCTTATAAATATCCTATTATATCGAGGAAGTGCTTAAGACGAATCTTAAACATCTTTTCAATACCTCTAGGATTGTTTTAAGTCCAAGAGAATTTAATTATACAAATGAATTAATCATCCAGGAGTTCAAGTTTTGTTATCTTGCTCAGTGAACTAGTGACATTTGAATATCCTATGAGTGAAGTAACACTTCACTTAACACTCCATTTAGGAGTTATGACAACAAGAGCTTTTGAGGGCAAATCGATGTTCAAGTGATTTGTGATTTTAATTTAATTTCAATTAATGGGTTTAAGTTTGGAATAGTGTTCAAGTTTGTTTTAGATTTATTTTGAATTCTTTATGTCTTTGGTGATGTCATATTTAATTCAATTTAATTTAATTTAATTTTAGTTTAATTTAATTTGGTTTAGTTTTACTTTCAATTTAATTTAATTTTATTTTATTTAATTTTAATTTTATTTTAACTTGATTTTATTTTTTTAATGTGTTTTAATTTAATTTAATTTAATTTAATTTAATGTGATTTAATTTAATTTAATTTAATTTAATTTAATTTAAATTTTAATTTAATTTAAATTTTAATTTAATTTTATTTTTTATGCTTTAAGGATGATTTAATTTTAATTGTTAAAATATTAATTTAATTTAAATCTTAGAAGGATTTAATTTAAATGTTTTAACTTTAATTTAATTTAATGATTAAGTCTTTTAACATTTTAAATTTTGAATTTGGATTATCATTTTAATTAGAAATTAAGTATTACTGAGGTGATTAATTTAGGGATTCTTGAATTAAAGAATAAATTTCTTCCTAATAATATCCCTATTTTAATAATTCCAATTTTTTTATTATTCTTCCAAATTTAATTAATTATTTAACTAAGGTTTATTTTAATTATTTTCAAATTTTTTGGTAGGTTTCTACCCTTTAATTGCCTAAGTTTCAAACATCCAAAATCAACTTAGTATCAAATATTTTACCCACCCTTTTAATTAAACCTAAAATTTTTAATTATAGGCTAAAATTTTAATTACCATTTTGCCCTTTAAACTTACTAATTTCATAACTCACTAAATTGAGCTTAATTGAATTTGAAATTTTTATGTGACTTCACTCATATATCAATCAAGACATTAGAGGAGAAAATTTGATTTTTCTGTATTTAATTTATTTATGTAATTATTTTTTGGTGGAAAATAAGGATTTTCAAGGAAAATTCAACAACATGACCAAGGGAAAGTTTCTTTCCTTAAGAAAATTATGAGACATTATTAATGACCAGAGGACCACTTGGACCAATTTTGGTGATTTTTTGAATTATATTCTTTTTATTATAATTATTTTGAGTTTTGGAGTATTAATTAATTTAAAAATAAAATAAAGGTTGAAAAATAAATTTTATATTTTTCAAAAATCTCTCTGATATCAAGGAAATCAGAGAACCAAATTTTACAATTTTCTGATTTTTCTTTGATTTATTAGAATTATTTTAGTGGAAATGCTAGAAAATACATTTTTTTTAATTTTAAAATTACCTTAGGGCTTTAAAATTTAATATCTCATCATAGAGACTTAAGAAAAATATGGGGTTTGTTCCTAAGTGATTAAAATTCAAAATGTGACATTTTGGTGAATTTTATTATTTTTGTGATTTTTATTATTTTTTAATTATTAAAAATATTAAAATAATGCAAAAAATCAACTTTTTTAGAAAATTGCAATTTTAATTTTCTTAAATTCCCCTGATATCAGAGAGGCTTCAAAACCAATTTGGTGGATTTTTTAAAAGTATTTTGAAAGTTATGAATTTTTAAGTTTAATTTTGGCTAAATGGCTTAATCAACCCATTTGATAGGGCTAACCAAGTCCAATTGACTTCAAACTTTTATAGTGGGTTCCTCTGATCCTAAAGGTCAGTGGAGAATTGATTTCAAGTCAATTAGATGTATGATTAGCTCTAACTAATTAAAGCTCCATTTTGGGTGTTTAAGCCAATTAAGATTATTACAAGTGAATTAACTCAAAAACTATTTTCCCTAGGGTCCTCTGGTCATAAGAAACATCACCAAATTTTCCTAGAATTTATTTCACAACATGCTAATTATTGGAATTAAAATACTCAGAATAGTGACCTAGAATTGAAAAATCAATAACTCTTTATAGGGATGGCCTCTTACTTTGGAAAATTCAGGGAATGTCCCCAAATTCAGAGGCTTCAAAAGCCCTATGGTCTCATGCCATGGTGAATTGTATACATGCATGGAGAATTGAAATAGTGCAGAGAGTAAAAAAATAATTAAGAATAAAATACTTGATGAAATTACATGATTTCTTTTTCACATTATTCTCCTCTGTTCACTGAGCAAAAAGGTATTTTTATTTTATTTTTAGGATTTTCTTACATAAAGTTATGAATTTTCTAAGTTCTGGTAATTAAATAAATAGAAAATAGCCCTAATTTCCTACTTATCCACGTGGCGCCACGCCATCCTCGGCAGCTCCGAAAGGCCACGCGTCGTCTCCTCGATTCGGCGCCGCCATTCGACTCGGCGCTCCGGGGCCCGCGGTTCATGCACCATCGCGCCGTCCGGCTCGATCTCGGACCGTCCGCTCGATACACGCTCGATCCGATGGCTCCGGTCATCGTCTACGACCGGTCCGCACCCGTGACCGTCAACCTTCTAACCCTAATTTCTCACTCGATTCTCAACGGATTTTTGTGTTCTTATGCTTCATGGATTCGTCTCGAGGAGACGAACACATCCATATGGTAAACATGTATTGAAATTAACCCAAACTAAATAGAGAATCTCTCGTAAGCTCGGGAAGAAGAGTGAGTCCATACCTTTGCTCGGAGAAGTGAAGCTTCGATCCGAGAGTCGTGTCACCTTCGATCGGGTCAAAGCAAGCTCCGGATGAAGTCCCTCGGCCCGGTGAATTGTCCAGGTATGATTTCGACCACGGCCGATTACAAAGCTTGGAGTCCGGAACGGATGGGTGGCCCGGAGAGGGGCTTTCACCGGTAAACTTCTTCTCTTGGTCTTGTGCGGGTGTAGGATCAATCAATTTGGGGATTAGCTCACCGTGGAGAAGTGTCCTGGTTTTGGGCTTGGATTTCAACTCTGAAATTGAGCTCACAGAGAGGAAATGGCAGGGGATTTCAGTGGGGATCAAGTTCTCTATGTGTGGGGAGTAGTCTGGAACAATTTTGGCAGAGTTTCCTCAAGGTTTGTTTCAGCACCTCTTCATGGCCGAGAGGGGTGAGGTTTAAATAGAGAGGTCGGAGGGCTTCCTGTGGGGTTTATGGCTTGGGATCAGCTGCTCTATGCAAGAGAAGAACGGCCATGGTGGCCACTCGGACTTGGGGGCAACTCAGCAAGGGGAATTTCAATGTCGGCTCACATGGGAGCTTTCGGCCATGGTGTTTTCCGACGGCCTGGTGGCTGGCCGGCCAGGCATGAGTCGCCATCTTGACCAAGGAGGTCAAGGCTTGGCAATGGTGAAGTCAATTGGGTTTGGACATGTGTAAAGGAGTTGGATCAAAATGGCATGGGGGCATGGCTATTTTGGCTCTAAATGGGTCAACCCATCCTTTTGGGCTAGGTTCACCACCCAAGGCTTGGTTTAGGCTGAAGAGAAAGTGATTTGGATCAGCTTGTTTAGTGGGGTCAAGTCACAATCCAAGTACAATTAGGATTAAACATGGTTTAGGGGAGACATGGAAATGGTTAACCACCTTAAGGGAATGTGGAAAGGATCTCCTCCTTTTGCCCAATGTGGTAAGGTCACATGTGAACAACTCACATGGCTTACATGTGGCTTAAGAATGGCTTCATGGCTTGCCTATGGCTTAGGATAAAGCTTGGTCAATTTCATGGGAGTAGAATTTAGGAATTTTGGTATTTTGGTAGAGAATTTTCATGAAGCTTAATTTGGAATGGTTTAATGATGATTTTGAAACTTAGGGGTGATTTTAAATTGAATGTGTGATGAGGGAGAGTGTCATGTAGGCTTTAGATTGATTTGGACTTTTAAAATTTGGTAAAAGGTGGGCTTTTAGGAAGGCTTAAGGGAGTGGGCTTTGGCCTTTATGGATGGGAATTCTTTTGTAAAAGGTTGGGCCAAATAATTATTGGGTTTGCTTTAGGGATGTGTCATGTGTAATTTGAAATAAATTTGAGGTGGTTTGGGCTTGAATTGGGTTGGATTTGGGTTCATTTGGTACATGGGCCAATGTAGGTCAAATTGGGCTACTTTGGGCCAATGTTGGGCTAGGGTTGAAATTGATGTAAATCTAATGTTGGGAAATGTTTATGGGAGTGTTTCAAAAAGGTTTCAACTTTGGTTGGGGTTGGATTTTGGGGTTTGGGTCTATTTGGGTTAAGTTTGGGTTTAGGTCAAAATTGGGCTTTTTGGTTTTGGGTTGAATTTGAGTGGGGTTTGGGTTCAAATTTTGGGCAAATTATGTTAGTGTTTTGTTTGTGGGGATGTTAGGGAAGGTTTAGAAAAGGTTTGGGGTCAATTGGAGTTGAATTGGTTTGGCTTGGGCTAAGTTTGGGTCATGGGTCCAAATTGACTTAAACTCACGGATAATTAAATTCTCTTGGACTTAAAACAATCCTAGAGGTATGGAAAAGTTGTTTAAGACTGCGTCTTAAGCACTTCCTCGATATGATGGGATGTTTATAAGAACAATTGAACTTAATTGTTCTTTAATGAAGAAAATCATCCTTAAACCAAAACACAGAACCTAGACGTCGTAGGAGATGACGGTATAGGATTAGGACTTTGGTAGACAACGAAGCCTTTCCCTTAGCTTTACTGGAGGTACTTGTTGAAACATTTAAATGTCTTAACATGTGTTTAAGTGCGGCTTGGGATGACGGAAGACCCCTACGGGTACGCTTTTATTTTATTGCCAATTTTCTTTATTGCAATTTACTTACATGCAACGTACTTTACTTTTCTTGCATGATAAATATTGTTGCATAAGCAAAACCTTTAGGATAGTGCTGAACTAAAACCAAAACTAAATTAAGTCATTACAAGATAAAAATCACGCCACAACATTTCAAAATATAAAACAACTCGAAATTTAATCACAAAACGGAAACGACAAAACTACAACTTTAACTAAATTAAAATGTCTCATTGAATGATCGGGAATACCTCCCGATGATGTAACCCGCGTATTGTTAACGGGATTTTCCACAGTCTAAATGAAAGTGTGGAACTCATTCGGATAGGTTTAGGAAATTCATTTGGTAAGTGAATTCGATGAAAATAACGGTGTCGGGATGACGGAGCCGTGGAATCTTAATCGGACTACATTTTAACAAAATTTAAGATTTATTTTAATTAGAACATTAAATGCATTTGGATTTTAAGATTTTTTTTTTTTAGAAACCAAAATACTTTTCTCATCTCTTGATTTTTCGCCTTCTACAATAAACCTCCATGACAACGAGGAGCTTGGAGCACGGTGGGCGACGCGGCCATCTTCGTCGGCAAAACAACTGCATCGAAATTTAAACATTCCTAGAATTAAACAACCCAATAGTAGGATTTCGAGGTAGTTTGCCTAGTGCAACATAAATCCTCAACCCTTTTGTTAGGCATTGACATAATCATGTTATGTAAATTAAGCCTTAACGGTCTTAGGATTAGGGGTGGTTGTTTGGTACGACATAAACCCTCGCATCCTCGAGAGCATTTGTGTGATTATGTCATACAAATATAAGACCTAAATAAATAAAATTGGCGGGATTGCAACATTAAATAAATTCCTAAATTGAAGCGAACAATAGGATAGTTTGGGAAGTTGCGAAGATTCTTCTTGGATCCTCGGCTCCTCCTACTTTTCTTCATACACTCTACAAAATATTTGTTCCAAATTTGATCCATTCCCTTTTGAAATTTCCAAAATCTAATCCTTTGAAAACCTTAAGCTTTGAAATTCTTGAGGAAATGACCACGTCGTTATCGAGAGTTTTCTTAAGTGATTCTCGTCATAGGATGTAATTAATATAGGGGCTTGCCCTTATAGGGAACTTTAAGAACCGAGGTAATAGAAACCACAGCAATCCTTATAGGGAACTTTAAGAACCCGAGGTAATAGAAAACACGCAATTCCTTTATATTAAGCAGGGGAACTTGTCGGCTTATAAAATTGGTTCGCGGACGAACGGATGTCACAAATCTTCTAGTTTATTTAATCGTACTCATCATCGGCGGTGTGTCCATTCTTCGGAATAGATACACGGTTGTGGTGTGGTGCTCGTTTATATACACTATTTAGGATGTGAGATCGATATAACAGTGAACTGGCTTTTATCTTCTTCTTTGGTTTCTCTGTGGCGACGGCAAATACATTCGCGGTCGGAGGCGGGATTTCGCAGCACCGTCCCTATCTTCTTAAAATTTCGACAAGGGAATCTTTCTTTCTTTGTAATCTTTCTATCACGGCTTGCGGCCGAGTCAATGGGGGGGGCGCGGTCTTATCCTTTTCCTCTTGTAATTCTTTGTAGTACGCGGGTCGGGGTGTCTGATGGCGATCTTACGGACATTTTCTTCATGTAATGCGGCGAGAGGAGGGTGGAACATGCCTTGCTCCTTAGCAGAGGTATATACTTAGGCGGTTCTTCACTCCTCGGGAATTTCTTCTAGAAAAGCAATTTCATCAGCTCGACTTTCTTGGCGATCTTTACGCTTCTATTTCTCTTTGAGTACGAGTTAGGGGTGCAATTCTTGAGCCCGGACCCAATCTAAAAAACGGATGGTATTGTAGCAAAATCTGTACCCTCCACGGTGACGAGGCTAAATGCGGACTTGGATTTCTTCCCCTTCGATGCGAGCGGAGAGTCGGGGTGGGTGCAGAGATAACTGGGCGGTGGGGGTAGGAGACATGATCCTCTAGAACGTGTAGTACTCCTTTCGAGTGGAATCCTTTATAGGGGAGGGAATTCTTGAGTCGATTTCGGATTGAGGCTGATCGCGGAGCTTTTGGTTTGGAGACTTTGTCCTTTAGTGTGAAAGTGACGTCAGCGAACTTGACATCTGTGTTGCCGAATCCTTATCTAAAATGGATGATCCCATTGTCGGGTAGCTCATCCTTGTAAACGGCAAAGTCCATTCCATTGGTGAAGAAGAAGATCAACTTTGGGGCGATCATTTTAAAATTTGATTCCGAATGTCGAGTCCCGGAGTATGCTTCTTTCGTCGTAAAGTTTAGGACGAAAAAGAAAGAGTCCGAACACATTTTTGTTTATCTTAGTGTATTTGTGATTTTTAAAAGAGATTTTTTTTATTAGAAGGTTCGTTTGTTAGAAACAAAACGATTAAAGGAAAAAGGGTGTGAAAAGGTAAAGGGCCCGATTTAGAATTGGAAGGGAAGAAAGTCTTAACAGAACTTCTCGACTCGAAAGACGCTCTAAACAAACACACTGACAGGGGTCCGCCCCCACCTCGGAGGAGGTAAAAGGATCTCGAAACTCATCGTTTGGGGGTGTCTAAACGGTGGCTCCTAAGTCAGAGAGGAGTTGGCTATACTCGTTCAAGGTAGAAATGAACGAGGTAATCTAACAAAAGAATGGTAGTTTTGGTCCACTAGGGATATGGACTTACTACCGATTCATGAAAGCAAAATCATCGTCAACGAAATGGAGAAGACTTGTCCGTGAGTCGCGAAATTCTCGGCATATTTTTAGGTTTGTGTTGTACTTTAGAAAAGGGGTCGCCTAACGAAATTGTTGGTGAATTTTAGATTTTAAAATTGATTAAATATGTATATAATTTAAGTAGTATTTGATTTTGAAAATAATTTTGAGTTTCGAAAATTTTAAGATATGAAATCAAGCCCGATCTCACATCCCGAATAGTTTATATAAACGAGCACCGCATCGCAAACCGTGTATCTATCCGAGAAGAATAGACACTGCTGGCAATAATGGGGCTCAATTAAATAAACTAGAAGATTTGTGACATCCGTTTGGTACGCGAACCAATTTTATAAGCCAACAAGTTCCCCTCTTTAATATAAATGAATTAAAACGGGGGTTTATATTACAGGTTCTTAAGTTCCTTATAAGGGCGAGCCACATAGTTAATTACATCTTAAATGACGGGAATCATTTAAGAAAACTCTCGATAATGATCGGTGGTTTGCTCTGAAAATTTGAAAGTTTAAGGTTTCAAAGTTAAATTTTTGGAATTTGAAGAGATTAACACGAATTTGGAACGGTTTATTTGAGAATCAAGAAGAGAAGTAGAAGAAGCTGGGGATCCCGAAGAATCTTAGCGCTTCTCAAACTATCCTATTGTTTGGCTTCAATTTGGGAGTTTATTTAATATTACAATCTTGTCAATTTTAATTAATTAGGACTTATATTTGTATGATATGAGCATACGAATAGCACCGAAATGTGAGGGTTTATGTCGTACCAAACAACCACCTCGAATCCCAAAGGCCGGTTAGGGCTTAATTTGCATAACATGATTATACAAATGCCTAACAAAGTTGAGGATTTATGTTGCACTAGGTAAACTACCTCGAAGTCGTATGGCTTTGTTATTTAACTCTGAAAGGTTTCGATGAAGTGAATACCAAGTTTTGCGTGACGATGGCCGTCTTTTATCCCATGCTCCGAGCTCCTTGTTGTTGCAGAGTTTGAACAGTCATAAATCAGGAGATAAGAGAAGTGTTTTGGTTTAGAGAAAATCTTAAAATCGAGTGTTTTTAATATTTTAATTAAAACAAATCTTAAAGTTATTTAAACATAACCGATTAAGATCCCGCGGTTCCGTCATCCCGACACCGTTATTTTCATTGGATTCACTGAATCAGATGAATTTGCTAAACCCGACTGAATGAGTTCCACACTCGACCGTGGAAAATCCGTTAGCACTAATATGTGGGTTACATCATTGAAGGTATTCCAGTCATTCGAGCGAGACATTTTTAGTTTAGTTCTTGATTTAGTTTTGTTGTTATTTGTGTTAAATTTTAAGTTGTTTTATATTTTGGAATGTTGTGGCGGTAATTTTATCTTGCAATGACTTTTAATTTAGTTTCAGTTTCAGTTGAGGGTACATCACAAGGTTTTGGTTTTTCATGCAGCAATTTGTAGCATGTAAGAAAAGTAAGTACGTATGTAAGTAAATTGCGATAAAGTAAATTGCAATAAAATAAAAACATACAGGTGTCTTCCCGTCATCCAATTTACACTTAAAACACATGTTAGAGCATTTAAATATTTCAACAGATGCATAGGTAAAGCTAAGGGAAGAATTTTGGTTGTGCAATTCTTAATCATATAACTAGTCATATCCTATGACGTCTAGGTTCTTTGGTTTGGTTTTAAGGATGATTTTCTTCATCGAAAACTTGATTAGATTCAATTATTCTTCTAAAACATCCGGTCATATTGAGGAAGTGCTTAGAACCCAGTCTAAACATCCTTTGATATTTGCAGGATTATTTTAATCAGTAAAAACTAATTGCACGAGGTGAATTAATGATCCAGGGAGTTTAGTTAAACTTTGTGTCTTGCTCGATGAACTTAGGTATTTGATTACCTGATGAATGAAGTGACATCATAATACTCTATTTAAGAGTTATAATAATTAAAGCCTTTAAGGGCGAATTGGTTTATCGAGAATCTCGATCATAATTAAAAGTTTGATTCTTTTGGTTTAGAAGTGTTTTAATTTAATTATGATGTTTTAATTAATAATTTTAAGTTTGGAATAGTATTCAAATTATTTTAGATTTAATTCTTAATGATTTCATTTAAGGTTTGTTGTTAAATGATTTTAATTTAATTCGATTCAATTTGATTTTAATTTAAATTTAATTTAATTTTAATTTAATTTAATTTAATTTAATTTTAATTTAATTTTAATTTAATTTTAATTTAATTTAATTTTAGATTTAATTTAATTTAATTTTAGTTTTTAATTTTAACTTTAATTTAATTTTATTTTAATTTTATTTTAATTTAAATTTAAATTTAATTTAAATTTAAATTTAATTTTACTTTTAATTTTTGATTTTAATTTTAATTTTGATTTTAATTTTAATTTTAACTTAACTTTAATTTTAATTTAATTTTAATTTAATTTTAATTTTAATTTAATTTTAGTTTAATTTTAATTTTAATTATGATTTTATTGTTAATTTGGATTATTATTTTAATTTTTAATTAAGAATTAAATATTATTAAAGTGACTTATTTAGGGATATTTAATTAAAGAATAAATATCCTCTTAATAATATCCCTATTTTAATAGTAAATTTAAATATATTCTTTCAAAAATCTAAATCATTTAATTAATTAAAGTTTCATTTTTTGATATTCTCAAAGTGTTTAATGAGTTTCTATTCCTTTATTTCCCTAAGTTTCAATTATCCCGAAAAATTAAAATCAAATATTTTACCCCATTTTAATTAAACCTAAAGTTTTAATTAAGGGTTAAAATTTTAATTACATTGCTGCCCTTTTAAACTTATTTATTTCATAACTCATAAATTGAGCTCGAATGAATTTGAAATGTTTGTGTCACCTCACATGTCGAATTAAGACATTAGAGGAGAAAACGTTATTTTACGGAATTTAATTTATTTATATAATTATTTTTAGTAGAAAATAAGAAGTTTTAGAAAATTCAACAACATGATCAAGGGAAGGTTTTTGTCCTTAAGAAAATTATGAGATGTTTTCTAATGAACAGAGGACCACTTGGACAAAATTTGGTGATTTTTGAATTATATTTTATTTATTATAATTATTTTGATTTTTAGAGTATTAATTAATTATAAAATAAAATTAAAGTTGAAAAATGGATTTATATTTCTCAAATCTCTGACCTCAAGGAGTTTAGAAGAGAGGAACAAGTTTTATAATTTTATAATTTTTCTTTGATTTATTAGAATTATTTTAGTGAAAAAGGTTAAAAACTTATTTTTTAATATTAAAAATTACATTAAGGCTTTTAAAATTCAATATTTTACCCTAGAGACTTAGGAAAAATATTTGGTTTGTTCTTTTAAGTGATTAGGAGTCAAATGTGACATTTTTATGATTTTTAATATTCTTGTGATTTTTATTATTTTTTTAATTATTAAAATATTAAAATATTGTATTGAAAAACGATTTTTTAGAATATTGATTTAATTTTCTAAACATCTGATATAAGAGAAGCTCCAAAATCAATTTTGTGAATTTTTTAAAAATAATTTTAGAGTTATGAATTTTTAAAGTTGCATTTGTTTATGAGGCTTAATCGATCACATTTGGTGGAGTTAATCGAAATCAAATTGATTTAAATTTTATGTAAGGTCTCTCAATCTAAAGATCGGTGGAGAATTATTTTGAAGTCGGTGGATGTGAAAATGAACCAACCTAATTAATTCAAAATTTAATTTTAGGGGTTTAGGCGGTGGAGGTTATTATGAATGAATTAACTCGAAATCTTTTTCATAAGGTCCTCTAGTCTACAGAAACATGTGAAATTTCACTAAAATTTATTTTACAACATACTAATTATTGGAATTAAAATACCTAAAACGGTGACATGAACTTGAAAAATCAATAACTTTTCACGAGAGGTGGCCTCGGCCTTGATAAATTTCGGGAATGTTCCCCGAATCAGGCAAAGCCTATGGATTCATGCCATGATGAATTGTACATGTAAATGGAGAATCAAAATACTGAAAATAGTGAATAAATTATTAAAAATAAAATATACGTACATCCAATTAACTTGATTTCTTTCACATTACTCTCCTCATTCCGCGAGCAAGGAATTATTTTATTTTATTTTTGTGATTTTTCTATGCAAAGATATGAATTTTTGAAGTTTTGGGCATTTAAATAATTAAAAAATACCCTGTTATCTACTTATCCGACTAGGCGCCGGCGCAGCTTCGGCGGCTCCGAAAGCCCACATGGCGCATTCCCATTCGACGCCGCCATCTGACTCGATTAACAAAGGGCCGCAGTTCACGTAACATTCACGAATCCCGTATGATACGGGCGCCAGGTCGCTCGATACACGCGCGATCCGATGGCTCACGGTCATCGTCTACGAGCGTTGTGCACCCGTGACCGTCCACACTAAAACCCTAAGATCTCAACACGGATTCTCAATGGATTTTTTGTTCTTATGCTCTATGGAATCTTCTTGAAGGAACGAACACATCCGCACGGTTTATAAGTGTGAAATTAGCTGAACAAATGGAGAATCGGCGAAAGCTCGGGAGGAAGAATGAGTTCATACCTTTGCTCGAAGTGAAGCTTCAATGCGAGTTGTGTCACCTTCGATTGAGTCCGAGCGAGCTCCGGATGATGCATGGCTTTGGAGAATTGTCCCCAAGTATGAAAGTGACAGAGACCGATTTCAAAGCTTGGGCTGGAGCGGGTGGCGCAGGAGAGGGGACTTTCAGCAGGGAACTCCTTCTCTTGGTCCTGTGCAGGTGTAGGTGAGTTTAATTTAGTTGGAAGAGGTTCTAGAGATGTCTTGGTTTTTTGGTGGATTTTCAACTCGAAATTGAGCTACATTAATGGGCTTTAGGGAAAAGGAACAACAGAGATCCATTTGCTGGGTTAAGAGAAAGTCTGGAGCAATTTTGGCGAGTTTCCTTAAGGAATTACGGTTCATCTCCTCTCTTTGGCCGAGAGGTGGTGGTGTTTAAATAGGTATGGCTGGAGGGCTTCCCCGGGGGTTTTGATGCTTGGGATCAGCTGCTCTAGTGAGGGAGAAGAGCTGACCCTGGTGGCCATTAGGCATGGGATAAGTCACGGCGGAATTCAAAAATTGACATGAGTGCTCTCGGCACGGTGGTTTCCTTGTGGCTGTGGTGGGCGACGACGAGTCAGGTCATCCTCGAGGTCAGGGAGGTCGGGGGTTGGCAATGGTGCAGTCGGTGGGGAGCTTGACATGTGTAAGGAGTTTAATTGAAATGGAATGGGGGAAGAGCTATTTTAGGTTCAAATGAGTCAACCCATGGTTTTGGGCTAGGTTCTACACCCAAGGCCTGGTTTTTGGGGGTAGAAAAGAATCACTTGGGTCAGCCAGAGAAAATGGTGTGGTCTCATCCATGAGGTAAGGGTGGCTAAACTTAGTTTAGTGTGTATCATGGATGGGGTTAAAATGCTTAATGAAGGTTTAAGAAAGACCCCCCTCTTCTTGCCATTAATGGCTTGGTGAGGTGGAGAGTGGCTTCCATGGCTTGTATGTGGCTTATGCATGGCTTCATGGCTCCATTTAGCTTAGGGAAAAGTTAGCTCATTTGCATGAGAAAGGATGTTGGCATTTTTTATAACTTTATGGGAGATTGGCATTGAGGGAACTAGTTTAGGATAATTTGATGATCGAGTTTGAAACTTAAGGGAATGATTTAAATCGAAAGGGATGATGAGGAAATCTCATGTGGGCTTTAAAATGGATTTTGGGCTTTTGGATTTGGTGGAAGTGGGCTTTTAAAAGGCTTAAATGGGTGAGCCCTTTATATTTCCAAATGGACTTTTGGATGAAGAATTTTGTGAAAAACCATGTCGAATAAATGTTGCGATTGGTTTAGATATGTGTCGCAGGTAGTTTGAGACAGAGTGTAGTGATTTTGAATTGAATTGGGTTTAATTTGGGATTCTTAATTAAAGGGGCCAAAGTCGTTGAAAGGTACGTTCTTTCAAGTTAAGAGTTGGGCTAAAGTTGGATTTGATGTAAAATTAATGTTGAGAAATGTTCATGGGAGTGTCTGAAAGAGTTTTCGAAGCTTTGGTTGAGCTTTGATTTTGGGATTTGGGTCTATTTGGGTTAGGTTTGGGTTTAGATTGATTTAAAGGATTTTGGTTTTAGGTTAGGTTTGAGTGGATTTAGGTTAATTTTGGGCAAATCAAGTTAGTGTTTTGTTTATGGGGATGTTAGGAGAGGGCTTTTGGAAAAGATTTGGGGACGATTGGAGTTGAATTGGATTGGTTTGAGCTAGGTTTAGGTCATGGGCCAAAATTGGGCCTTAGGGTTCAAATTGAAATTGGGCTAAGATAACAAATCAGGTGGACTTGGATTTGAGTAAATTGATATTGGGGATATTTGTTGAAGTTAGGAATGGGGTAGGCTAAAATTGAGTCGAAGTGGGTTGGTTTGGTTTGACATTGGGTTTACTTGGAGTTTAAAATTAGTCGAGTGGGGTTTTGGTAACAGTGGAGTAAATTATGGCAAATTATTTATAGTGTAGTTGAAAAAATCAAAGGTGGAAATATTTGGGATTTTCTGGAATTTTTGAATTTTACGAATTTTTGGATTTTGGGTAAGAAGGGGCATTTTGGGTATTTGGAGGTATTGGGGGGCACTTTGGAATTTTGGTATTTTTGGCTATGGATGATCGATTTGAGTGGGGGGGAATGTTTAGGATTGATTTTGAGGAATTTTGGGTAATTTGGGTGATTTTCCTGGGTACAGGTCATTGAGGTCTTTGGTAGGTTTAGTAAGTGTTTGGGCCGGAGGTGAAGTTGAAATTTTGGAAAAAATGAAGATTGATGTTGAGTAACATGGAATCACTTTGGTTGAGCCATGAAGCCATATTAAGCCCATATAAGCCATGAGAGGACTCATTTTAGGCATTCATTTTATGTTGCGACCTGCTTAGCCGGGGTTTAGGGGTTAAGGACCATCCTATGAATTACCTACATGATGAGAAACGAGTTGGGTGAGAATGTGGTTTTAGGACTTGGAATGTGTCTTGAGAGTGTAGTGTATGTGCAAGTCAACCCTCACCAGACCAGGCCATCCAGGGTATTCCTAACGCGAAAAGTCTATGGGAACTCATCTTTTAAACCTGCACATTTGACTTGACCCTCACAGGTGATTAGGGGTGTACAATCAAGCTTATGGGGTTTGCAGGGGTCAAGAGGTGTTTGGACTTCTAAAGGGTGGGTTTCACTTCTAGTCCTCTAAGATTAGTCAAAGAAAAAGAAACCCACAGGCTAGATCTGAAATCTTAAAGAGAGAAAGCAAAAAAGACCTCATCGAAAATGGGAATTCGACATATATATATATATATATATATATATATATATATATATATATATATATATAAATCATTCAGCATATACGAAGATGAGTAATGCAATTCTTAAAAAAGATGCTCGGCCGGATGGAGCAATACGATTCTTGCTACATTTTGATATATATATATATATATATATATAAAAACGTAGATGTAAACCGGCAAAGGAGGCATGAAGATGAGGATAGTAGAAATCACATTTGAACTGGAGGAACAAAACATATGCATGTAAAGTTTGCAATATATATATATATATATATATATATATTCTTTAAAACAATCGAAACCCTAATAAATATATTCCTCCAAAGCATCATAAATATAATGATCCTGAAACTAAGCAGAAAACAAAATCTGCGCTTAATTATTTGCACAAATATACGGGGCATCAATATTGTCACCAGTAAGCAACATCTTTAAGGCGTGAGGTGAGACAGACCAGCTTTGAATTTGCCTCATCAAAGAACGGCGAAATGACGAATTAAACGGAATTTATTACCCTGCGATAAATAAATCGGCGAGCAATTTGCATATGCGAGGAAACATATTTAATCCGGTTGATATAATAAATAATTTCCCAAGTCACCAGTTTACCCTCATTAAAACACTTAATCATAGCACTAGAGTCGCGTCTCGACCTCCAAAAATTCAAATTTCATAAGTACGAGAGATAAGACGGCCATTAAAAGGCGAGCCTCCGCTTCCAGCGAATCGAACAAGCCCAGGTGAAGTAAAGAATGAAAGGCACTTAGCATTAGCATTTCTAGAAACACCACAAATCCGTAGTCAGGTTTCAACTCCCATCATGTTCGCTTAACCCTTGTCGAGTATGCCATCTCTGAGAAGTCGGGGTTGTGAGGCCCTCGCCGGTATAGAAGGACGGCTCGAAATTATCGAAGTATGGAATGCCGGAAGAAGAAATCTCTCTTCATACCCCAAACTTGAAAACCCTATTGCGCAGCGATAATATTATAGAACACGGTGTCGCCAATGAATAGACTTCCCGCTGCTTGATATCGTTGTGAGCCATACAATAAACCGACACGAATAAAAAGGGATAAATTTGGTAAAAATGTACTTGCCGCCGCTCGGGTTAAATTATAGAGGTAGTGGTCGGATTGTAATGAGGTTAGACACATGCCGACAAATCCCACACCTTTCCACCCAATTTGCGAAGCATAAGCATGATAAAGAAAATGTTCAAAAGATTCCTCTGCTTCACGACAAAAAACACACCTCGATGTGAGCCTTAAGCCTTTAAGCAGGGATACCATCACGGGGAAGAAGATGGTGGAAAATCCTCCTTGCTAAAAATGACATAGATGGGGGTAAGAGCGAGCAAAAACTACTTGGCTGGGTATCACGAAAATGATGCGAATGAGATAAACGATTTAGAAATGAACGTTAGGACGGATCTTATTGACAATTGAGTGAGGCTTTTGAGGATAAATGGAATAGTAGAGATGTAAATAGCCATATCACCCCCACCAAATTATGTAAAATAGGCATGTTCCGAGTGTCCATCGATCCACATGTACGTCGACCAAATTATCATTGAAATGCTCTTATTGCAAAGAGATGCGAGCCCAAGAATCATGCCAAAAGGAAATATTACCGCAACCTAAATCCCAAGAAATGAGGTCATAGCCTAATCCCGAATACGAAGAAGTCTCTTCGATAAAATAGAATCACCCTTCTTCAAAATAGCAAGCGGGATGAGAGGTCTTCTGATACTTCCGTACATAAAGGAGCGCTCAAGGACTTCCCAGGGCGAAAATTCAGCCAATGCTTAAACGAGGGGTAATGTTGGCAATGTGTTGAAGCTCCGTAAAACCCGGTCCACCCCCACTAATAGGTTTACATAGCTTCTTCCAAGAACACCACTTCCTCCCCTGACAAAACCACCAGAGCCCATAAAAATTTATTGAGACATTTTTAAGATGGTTTGGGTGATCTTCTTAATTTGAAGTACATGTAACTTGCGTCTTATTGGCATGCTCGGGATGATACTTCTAATTAAGGTAATGCAGCCACCAAAGGACAAAAAGTTGTTCACTCAATCATTAATCCCTATTTTTAATCTTCTCGCCACACCTCATCGAGTGAGTTTGTTTCATTCTCCCCTTGAAAGTTTGGACCCAGATATTTAATAGGAAGCATCGAGCATTGAAACCCCGTGTACGCCCAACCCATAAAACCTTCTGCCGATCAGCAATCTTGCAAGTGCAAATTACATTTTTTAGCACTAAAGAAGGCACGAGAGATCCTGGAATTTCTTAAGTAAGTGATAAATTTTCTGATACTATTCTTACGGGCGTTAGAGAAAAGAACGACATCGTCGGCATAGGCTAAATGCGAGACCACCACGGATGACTTGGTAGAGTAGTGAACCGACAGGTCAGAGCCATATAAATCACCAAGCATTTGGGAGAAATAGTGAAACCTAAGATAAATATAGTGGGGAAAGAGAATCGCCACCTTGATACGCGGGTAGCATTAAAGAAGCCATAGGAATTACCATTAATGAGAATGCTATAGTGATTGCAACGAAGCCAATTGAGAATAAGTTGGCAAAATGCAAAAATACTCTTGCTTTAAGAACTTAAATTATAAGAAATGCCAGCTAACGGAATCTTAAGCTTTCACCAATATCCCGACTGAGACCATGTGCCACCACGGCACTTCTTATCAATATCATGTATAATCTCCTGGGCTAACATAATATTGTCCGTATTCTCCTACCCTGGATGAAGGCCGATTAGTTAGAAGAAATGATATGATTGAGGTGGGGTTGAATGCGTTTCACCATAATTTTACTAATAACTTAGAGATTACACGAAGTAAGTGAAATAGGACGGAAGTGGTCCCAAGACGTCTTTTTTGTAGACTTGGGGATAAGCACAATCGTGGCGAGAAGAGAAATATTTCTCGTTTCCCCTCGTAAAAACTACGAATGGCATGGATCACATCTCTCTTTACAATGCTCGACATTTAATGTAAAAATCAGCGGTAAAAACAGTACGGACCCGGTGCTTTATTAGAGTTGATATCTTTAAAGCATCATAAACCTCATCGAGTATGGGAGCTTCGAAGAGTCGAATTCTATGTATAGCTTCTCATATCATTTAACGAGCGAGCGTCGATGGAACCGTAGTCTCCGAGCGGTGTAAATGTCGATCGAGAAGTAACTAACCGCACTATTCCCCAAATCACGAATATCAGTAAGCCAACGACCCTGGTCATTCTTAATGCGAACAATATTGCTATTGGCCCGACATTTACTTAATACGAAATGGAAATACTTTGTATTTCTATCGCCTTGAGAAAAATGAACCTCACCCGCCTTTTGCAAATAATCCTCCTCCCGAGCGAAGCTTCAATAAACTAAGTGAGCCACATGAAGCTGAGACATAACTTCACTAGTAGCTTCATCATTCGCTTGAAGATCCATAACCGTTGCTCGACATTGCGGATCTTGGCGTGAATATCACCAAAAACATTCCAGTTCGAGTCCTCGAAAGCGAAAGCCACCTTCTTATGTAATTTCCCACGAGACGGAATCACGCATTCCCAATGTCATCAACTTTCAATTATCCTTAACCAACCATTAAAAACCCTCATGTCTAGATCGGACATTTAAATAATGAAAGTGATAATTAGCGGTTTTCTTAAAATGATTAAAGCAATAGGAGTTTATGATGAGACTTTGAACTAAAAGATGTTGAACACGAGTGAACCCATAAGAAGACATCCAGGCTTGATTAGCAAAACACCTATCCGGACATTCAAAAACTTTTACTCTCTTGAAGTAATCTGGATCCTGCAAACTGATACGATAGGCCCGCATCGGCGCGCCTCCCCGAACTTTATTCGTAAGAGAAGCGTCGGGGAGACGGCCGTGACTTTTACGGTTATTCATAACCATATTAAATCTCCTCCCACCATCCATCTATGCAGGATAATACTACCCATATCGGTAATTTTCCTCCACAACTCATGTCGAGCGAAAAGGCGAGTGCGC
>CM040436.1:61040164-61042664 GCA_022702705.1 Papilionanthe hookeriana x Papilionanthe teres
GTTAAAGTTGTGAAGATATCTTAGCAACAATATCATCAAAATGGCATAACTTCCTTCTTCCCTTAATCAGTGGAAACCCCCAAATACAGCAAAGGAAAATGAGCCTCTTTAAAGCCGGTGAAATCGACGATCAATTTTTAATAGATATGTGATTTTAGATCTACTAGGAATTGACATTTAGGTTGTTGAAGAGCATACCAGAAACGCTTTCAAACATAGCCAAAGTTTTCATTAAACATTTAATGGATTGCTTACTTCCATTAGAGAACACAATGGCATCATCAGCATAGGCAGATGTGAAATTAAGTTGCGAAGATCTATCTTGAAATTGAGTATATGAATGAGGCTAACTTTGAATTTGATTTAACATCTTGGATAGATAATCAAAAGTTAGAATGAAAATGTAAGGTGACAATGGATCACCTTGTTTAATACACTCTACCAGAGAAAAAACCATGACACTTCCCATTGATCATAACACTATAATGATTATTGGTAAGCCATCAACAATCAATTACGAAATCGGCTTTGAATCCCACTTTACCTCCAATACATCAATAATGAATTTCCAACTTATTGTATCAAAAGCTTTGGCCAAATCCAATTTAAAAATAATGTTGGAGCCTCTACACTTTCTATCAGATCAGTTAAAAGTTCTTGAGCCAAAGCACATTATCCATAATACTTCTCCCTTTTAAAGCCGGTTTGATTTTACGAAATTAAATCTTCTGACAATAGTTTGTGTCAGCCTGGGAATCATATGATCTTAGAAAAAGTTGAAGTTAAGCTAATAGTTCTAAAATCAGACCAAGAAGCTTTCATTGTATTCTTAGGAATCAGAATAATAGTTGAAGAAGCAAAATATTTAGGCAAATTGATTACCATGGAAAGTAACTTTTATGCAATGACGGTAATATCGAGGATTTGATAATATGCCAAAATTTTTTATAAAAATCCAGGTGTGAACCCATCTGGTCTGCAGCCTTGTCACTTCCATAGAGTTAATGGCCGTAGAAATCTCATGTTCATTAGGAGCAGCGGCTAAATCCAATGATTAAATTAATGAATCCGGAAAAGAAGAAAATATCGGCGGAAAACATATTAGATTTAGTGGTACGGGCAGCAAACAACTCAGTGAAATAAGAAACAGCATTCTCAGCAATATCCTTAGTATTTAACAGATATCTGTTGTCAATTGTCTTAATTTGGAGGATAGTGGTGATCTTTTATATTTAATAAGAGCATGAAAAAAATTTAGAATTTAAATCTGCATGATGGAACCCGATTTGCGGCGGCACACGCTATGAAATAACTCTTGATGAATAGCAGAATTTAAATTGGCATAGGCAGCAGATAATTGTTGTTCGAAAGCTCTCCCGGCTTCAACATCTTTTCCACGAGCGAACCTGAAACTTGTTGAAACAGACCTTTTGATGAATATTACGAGAATACATTCCGGTTATACTTTAAGTTCCTTATTTAGTCTTTTATGTAAAAGCCATAATTTGATAATAGGATTTGGAAAACCAGTGATAGGAGCACACCAGATTCCTCTCGAATTACTTTGCGAAATCGGGGTGATCGGACAACATTTAGATACACAGATGAATTAGATTTCACCACGAGAAAAAGATCGACGGACAAACGAAAGGAGAATGATCGAACCCATTCTGTGGAAATGTTTAACTTTGGAAATAGGGAACATGTTAATCCAGATTGATTAACTAATATTCTATCAAGTCTTTCATATAAAGATCCTCTCTTCCAAGTAAAAGGAGAGACCTTGGCTTGATATCAACAAGCTTGGCGAGAATGAATATCATTAGTAAATTTCGGCATCTACGTAAATTGGGATTCTGCCTCCTTTCTTCTCACTAGGATGAGAAATGCAATTGAAATCTCCACCCACCATCCAACTTTCGACATTGTTAAATAATCTCATGAATTTTATTCCAAAGCTCCAATCATCCGTGGAAACGGCATACACGAAGGTTACAAAACCACGAAATGATCTAACTGAAAATGAAAATGAAAAATCGGGAATGATCGAAGAACATTCTGATAATTCCCTTTCTATAGAGCGACAAAATCTTATTAGAACAATTTGATAAAAGAAAATCAGGAAATTTTCTGATGTATTTATCAAAATTGGATTTCTGAGTTCCAAAGCAAATCACCCAAAACTTATGAATCTGGTAGACTCGGAATTCTATTAAGGGAGCCGGATTGGCCACTCCCCTAATATTCCAGCATATGAACTTAATCATGAAGGGCAAGCTTTCCACTTCTAGTAAGCTTTAGAGGAAGAAGGAATAATGTTGGCTTCGGATAAAGACGATAAATCCAGCGATTTCTTTTTCTTTCAGACTTCTTGATCAACCAATCATCCTTAAGATCATTGACCGACATCAAGATTAACCAAGGAAGAAGTTAACCCATCTTGAGTAACATTTTGAAAATGGGATAATCAACAGGTTTGGGGATAGTTGAAACTGAATTA
>CM040436.1:61047664-61057664 GCA_022702705.1 Papilionanthe hookeriana x Papilionanthe teres
TTAGTTTAAATGTAAAGCGTAGAGAAGCAGGAAAAACATAAAACGGCCCGCGGGGAGTGTAAAAGAATAATCTGTGACGCTAAAAGTGCTTTTAGTGATCTTTATAACATGTTAGATACTAAGGAAGGTGAAAAATATATGTATAAACTAGCGAACAAAGAGAAAGAAATGTAAAGATTTAACTCGAAGTAAAATGTATTAAAGATGAAAATCAAAAGTTTGCTTTTCTTAGAAAAAGATATTCAACACGGGTGGGTGAGTTATTTTGATAAAC
The DNA here is from genome assembly GCA_022702705.1 of Papilionanthe hookeriana x Papilionanthe teres. NCBI lineage: Eukaryota > Viridiplantae > Streptophyta > Magnoliopsida > Asparagales > Orchidaceae > Papilionanthe > Papilionanthe hookeriana x Papilionanthe teres. Next base: position 61,047,939 of record CM040436.1, read on the forward strand.
TTTTTAATGATGATGCTGAAAATCGCATTGACCTTAATGATGATCTTAATATCGTTAATAATAATAAAAGAAATTTTTCTTTTTTACCGTCGCATTAGTAAAAAGAAGTTGATGAGCGTTAAAGAAAACCCGGGGGGAAGTACGTAGGACACAGTGATATCCCAGTTGAAGTGTGGAATTGTTTAGGTGATTTGGGTGTTTCTGGCATACTAAACTTTTTAATATTATTTTAAAAACTAAAAGGATGCCTGAGGAGTGGAGAAAGAACATTTTGGTCCCCATTTTTAGAATAAAGGAGATGCGCGAGTGTGCCAATTATGGAAATTAAATTGATGTGTCATACTTTAAAATTATGGGAGAGAGATGAGTGAACATAGGTTAAGACGTATTACGAAGATTTCTCATAATCAATTTAGATTTATGCCAGGCAGGTCTACCATGGAAGCTATATATTTGAGAGGTTTGATGGAGAAGTACGAGAGATAATAAGAAGGATCTACATTTGATTTTATTGATTTAGAAAAAGCTTATGATAAGGTTCGGGGGAGATGTTCTTTGGAGAGTCCTTGAGAAGAAAGGTGTTGATATGACTTATATTCAAGTCATTAAAGATATGTATGCTAGAGCTGTTACATGTGTTCGAGCCCGAAGGAGGATTAACTTAGTATTTTACTATTTGTTGGTTTACATCGGATCGGCTTCAAGCTATTATCTTTTGCTTTATTTATGGATGGTCTTGCGAGCATTTACAGAGGATGTACCTTGGTGTGTGCTTTTTTCTTTGATGATATCCTTCTTGTGGATAAGACAAGAGAAAAAGTCCAGGAAAAACTTGAATTATGGAGGTCTACATAGATGCAAGGTCTTCGTTTGAGTAGAACTAAAGGCGAATACATGGAATGTAATTTTAGTAATAGTAGGTCTAGTGACGGTGTAACTTTGGGTGATCAAATTATTAAAAGGTGTGAACGATTTAGATATCTCGGATCCATTGTGCAAAGCGATGGTGATATAGATGGGGATGTTAATAGTAGAATTCAGGTTGGTTGGTTGAAGTGGAGGAATGCGTCGACACATTGTGTGATAGAAAAGTACCGCTTAGGCTTGAAAGGAAAATTTTATAAGATGGTGGTGAGACCTTCATTGCTCTATGGTCTTTGAATGTTGGCCTTTAAAAGAGAAGCATAATGTTAAGTTAAGTGTTGCCGAGATGAGAATGATTAGGTGGATGAGTGGCTTTACACTTAGAGACAAAATGCGAAATGAATATGTCCGTAAAAGGGTTGGAGTTATAGGTAATGACGGATAAAATTAGAGGAAATGGCACTTAGATGGTTTGGTCACATTAGACGTCGACCACTGATGATACGTTAGGAGAGTAGATGTTTAAATACAACTTATGTTAAGAAAGGCGAGAGCGGAGACCTAGGAAAGCTTGGGCTTATTGCATAAAAAATGATCTTAATTTATTAGGAATTAAACAAAATTTGACACTAAATAGGGCCTTGATGGAGAAAAAGGATTCATGTGGCAGGCCCACTTAGTGGGATTAAGGCTTTGTTGTTGTTGTTGTTGTTGTTGTAAATATTTTAAGCTATGGTATATTATTTATAAATATAATTTAATTATAAAAATATTTAGTCAAAATTGTTAAACCTTGACCCAATAACCAACCCATTGACCCAATATGTCAACTTTTGACCAAAAAGTCAATTTTGGTCAAAATAGTCAATTTCGACTCTAATGAACCCCATTAACCAAATAGGTCAACTTTTGACCAAAAAGTCAACTTTGGTCAAAATGGTCAATTTTTGACCCAATGACCAACCCGCTGGACAAATTAGTTAACTATTGACCAAAAAGTCAACTTTTTGGTTAAAATAGACAAATTTTGACCTAATGACTCCCCATTAACCAAATAGGTCAACTTTTGACCAAAAAGTCAACTTTAGTCATAATTGTCAATCCTTGACCCAATAACCAACCCACTGACCCAATAGATCGACTTTTGACTAAAAACTCAATTTTGGTCAAAATAGTAAATTTTGACATTATTACCAATTATTGACTCATTAGATCAACTTTTGAAAAAAAGTCGATTTTCGACCTAATGACCACCTCATTGACCCGAAAGGTCAACTTTTGACCAAAAGTCAAATTTGGTCAAAATGGTCAATTTCTGACGCAATGACCTAAATGTCAACTTTGGTGAAAATGTTCGAACCTTCATCCAATGACCAACCAATTGACCCAATTTGTTAACTTTTTACTAAAAAGTCAACTTTGGCCAAAATGATTAATCCTTGACCCAATGACCAACTATTAATCCAATAGATCGACTTTTGACCAAAAAGTCAATTTTGCTCAAAATTGTCGATTTTTGACCTATCGACCGCCTCATTGACCTAAATAGGTCAAATTTTGACCAAAAGACAACTTTGGTCAAAATAGTCAATCCTTAACCCAATGACCAACTTATTGACCCAATAGGTCAACTTTTGATTAAACAGTCAATTTTGATTAAAATAGTTAATTTTTGACTTAATGACCAATTTTTGACCCAGTAAACTAATATTTGACCAAAAAGTCAACTTTGGTCAAGATGGTTAATCTTTGACCTAATGCCCAACCCATTGACCCAATAAGTCATCTTTTGACCAAAAAGTCAACTTTGGTTAAAATGGTCAATCCTTGACCCAATGACCAACCCATTAGCCTAATAGGTCAACATTTGACCAAAAAGTCAATTTTGGTCAAAATAAACAATTGTTGAATTAATGACCCAATAAATCAATCTCTGAAAGAAAAGTTAACTTTGGTCAAAATGGTCAATCCTTGATCCAATGTCAAACCCATTGACTCAATAGGTCAACTTTTGACCAAAAAGCCAATTTTGGTCAAAATAGTCGATTTTTAATTAATGAACATTTATTGACCCAATAAGTTAATCTCTAACCAAAAAGTGAACTTTGGTCAAAATGGTCAATCCTTGAACTAATGATAAACCCATGGACCCAATATTTTTATTTATAATTTATTTAATTATTAAATATTTTTATAATTAAATTATATTTATAAATAATATATTATACTTAAAACATTTAAAATAAAAAATACTATTATATATATATATATATATATATATATATATATATATTTATTTACTTATATATACATATATTTATATTTTATTTATAATTTATTTAACTATTAAATATTTTTATATTTAAATTATATTTATAAATAATATACTATACTTAAAATATTTATAATATTTATTTATTTATACTATATATAAATTTTAATAATATTATTTTTTTAATTTAAATATTTTAAGTATAGTATATTTTTTTAAATATAATTTAATTATAAAAATATTTAATAGTTAACAAAATTATTAATAACTAAATATATATATATATATATATATATATATATATATATATATATATAAATTTTATATAATATTATTTTTTTATTATAAATATATTAAATATAATATATTATGTTTAAATATAACTTAATTATAAAAATATTTAATAATCAAAAAATTATATGTATATATATATATATACATTTATATAAAATTATTTTTTTATTTCAAAATTTTTAAGTATAGTATATGATTTATAAATATAATTTAATTATAAAATTATTTAATAATTAAAATAATTATATATATATATATATATATATATATATATATATATATATAATATTATTTTTTTATTTTAAATGTTTTAAGTATAGTATATTATTTATAAATAAAATTTAATTTAAAAAATAATTAATAATTAAATAAATTATAAATAAAAAATATATATAGTTATATATATATATATATATATATATATATATATATATATATATATAATATTATTTTTTTATTTTAAATGTTTTAAGTATAGTATATTATTTATAAATATAATTTAATTATAAAAATATTTAATTACTAAATAAATTATAAATAAAAAAATATATATAGGTATATATAAATTTATTTAATATTATTTTTTATTTTAAATATTTTAAGTACAATATATTATTTATAAATATAATTTAATTATAAAAATATTTATTAGTTAAATAAATTATAAATAAATAAATGGTCAACTTCTGACATAATGACCTCCCCGTTGACCCAATGGCTCAACTTTTGACCAAAATTTAATTTTAGTCAAAATAATTAATTTTTTACCTAATGACTAGAGATAATCAATTTTTTGAATTAATGACCAATTATTGACCCAATAAGTCGATCTACGACCAAAAAGTCAACTTTAGACAAAATGGTCGATGATTGACCCAATGACAAACCCATTGCCTGATAAGTCAAATTTTGACCAAAAAGTCGATTTTGGTCAAAATAGTCGATTTTCGACATAATGACCACCCATTGACTAAATATGTTAAGTTTTGACCAAAAAGTCGACTTTGGTCAAAATGGTTAATTTTTGACCGATGATCAACCCATTGACTAAATTGGTCGAATTTTGACCGAAAAGTCGACTTTTAGGTCAAAATAGACAATTTCGACCTAATGACCAATTATTGACCCAATAAGTAAATTTCCGACCAAAAAGTCAACTTTGGTCATAATTATCAATCCTTGACCCAATGACAAACCCATTGACTCGATAGAGTCGACCTTTGAACAAAAAGATAACTTTGGTCAAAATGGTCAAACCTTGACCTAATAACCTAACCCACTGACCCAATAGATCGACTTTTGTCCAAAAAGTCAATTTTGGTCAAAATAGTAATTTTTTTACATAATTGCCAATTATTGACCCAATAGGTCAACTATTGAATAAAAAAGTCAATTTTGGTCAAAATTGGTAATTTTTGACTTAATGACCACCTCATTGACACAAAAGGTCAACTTTTGACGAAAAAGTCAAATTGGGTCAAAATGGTCAATTTCTGACACAATGACATGAATGTTAACTTTGATGAAAATGGTCAATCTTTCATCCAATGACCAACCCATTGACCCAATTTGTTAACTTTTAACTAAAAAGTCAACTTTGGCCAAAATAGTTAATCCTTGACCCAATGACCAACCTATTGACCCAATAGGTCAACTTTCGACCAAAAAGTCGATGTTGCTCAAAATTATCGATTTTGATCTATCGACCGCCTCATCGACCTAAATATGTCAAATTTTGAACAAAAGACAACTTTGGTCAAATTTGTCAATCCTTAACCCAATGACGAACACATTGACCCAATATGTCAACTTTGATCAAAAAGTCAATTTTGATTAAAATAGTCAAATTTTGACTTAATGACCAATTTTTGACCCAGTAAACCAATCTCTATCCAAAAAGTCAACTTTGGTCAAGATGGTTAATCTTTGACCTAATGCCCAACCCATTGACCCAATAGGACATCTTTTGACCAAAAAGTCAACTTTGGTCAAAATGATCAATCCTTGACCCATCGACCAACCCATTGGCTCACTAGATCAACATTTGACCAAAAAGTCAATTTCGGTCAAAATAAAAAAATTTTGAATTAATGACTAATTATTGACCCAATAAGTCAATATCTGACCAAATAGTCAACTTTAGTCAAAATGGTTAATCATTGATCCAATGATAAACCCATAGACCCAATAGGTCAACTTTTGACCAAAAAGCCAATTTTGGTTAAAATAATTAATTTTTAACTAAATAACCACCCATTGACCCAATAGGTCAACTTTTGACCAAAAAGTCAACTTTGGTCAAAATGGACAATTTTTCACTTAATGACTGACCCATTGACCTGATAGGTCATCTTTTGACCAAAAAGTCATCTTTGGTAAAAATGGTCAACTTGATCCAATTACCAACACATAAGCCAAATACGTCAACTTTTGACCAAAAAGTCAACTTTGGTCAAAATGGTCAATTTCTGACCCAATGACCTCCACGTTGACCCAATGGGTTAACTTTTTACCATAAATTCAATCTTGGTCAAAATAGTCAATTTTTGACCTAATGACCAATTAATGACCAAATAAGTCAATCTCTGACCAAAAAGTTAATTTTTGTCAAAGAAATCAAACCTTCACCCAATGACAAACATATTGACCCAACAAGACAAATTTTGACCAAAAAGTCAATTTTGGTCAAAATAGTCAATTTTAGACCTAATGACCACCCATTAACCCAATAAGTCAACTTTTGACCTAAAAGTCAACTTTGGTCAAAATGGTCAATTTTTGACCAAAGACCTACCCGTTGACCCAATATATCAAATTTTGGCCAAAAAACTTTCTTCTGTCAAAATGGCCAAATCTTGACCCAATTACCAACTCATTGACCAAATAGGTCAACTATTGACGTAAAGTCATCTTTGGTCAAAATGGTTGATTTTTGACCCAATGACCACCTCGTTGATCGATCGGTAAACTTTTGACAAAAATTTAATTTTGGTCAAAATAATCAATTTTTGTCCTAATAACCAATTTTAGACCTAATAAGTCAATATCTGACCAAAAAGTCAACTAGGGTCAAAATGATCAATCTTTGACCCAATGACCAACCCATTGACCCAATAGGTAAACTTTTGACCAAAAAGTCAACTTTGGTCAAAATGATCAATTTTTGACCCAACGACCAACACATTAACGACCAACACATTGACCCAGTAGGTCATTGTTTAACCAAAAAATCAATTTTGGACAAAATAGTCAATTTTTGACCTAATGACCAATTATTAACCCAGTAAGCCAATCTCTGACCAAAAAGTCAACTTTGGTCAAAATGGTCTATCCTTGACCCAATGACTAACCCATTGACCCATTAGGTCAACTTTTGACAAAAAGTCATCTTTGGTCAAAATGGACAATTCCTGATCCAATGACCACCCCATTGACCCAATGAGTTAACTTTTGACAAAAAATTTAATTTTGGTCAAAATAGTCAATTTTTGACAAAATGACCCATAATTAACCCAGTAAGCCAATCTCTGACCAAAAACTCAACTTTGATCAAAATGGTCAATCTTTGACCCAATGACAAACCCATTGACCAAATAGGTGAACTTTTGACTAAAAAGTCAAGTTTAGTTAAAATGGTCAATTTCCGACCCAATGACCAACCCATTGACCCAATAGGTTAACTTTTGACGAAAAAGTTAACTTTGATTAAAATGGTTATACCTTGACCCAATAACCAACCCATTGACCCAAAATGTCAACTTTTGACCAAAAAGTCAATTTTGGTCAAAATAGTCAAATTTTGACCTAATGACCCCCATTAACCAAATAGGTCAACTTTTGACAAAAAAGTCAACTTTGGTCAAAATGGTCAATTTTTGACCCAATGACCAACCCGCTGGCCAAATTGGTCAAATTTTGACCAAAAAGTCAACTTTTTGGTCAAAATAGATAATTTTTGACCTAATGACCAATTATTAACCCAATAAGTAAATCTTTGACCAAAAAGTCAACTTTTGTCATAATTGTCAATCCTTGACCCAATAACCAACCTACTGACCCAATGGATCGACTTTTGACAAAAAAAGTCAATTTTGGTAAAAATAGTAAATTTTGACATAATTACCAATTATTGACCCATTAGGTCAACTTTTGAAAAAAAGGTCAATTTTCGACCTAATGACCACCTCATCGACCCAAAAGGTCAACTTTTGACCAAAAGACAAATTTGGTCAAAATGGTTAATTTCTGACACAATGACCTAAATGTCAACTTTGGTGAAAATGTTCAATCCTTCATCCAATGACCAAACAATTGACCCATTTTGTTAACTTTTTACCAAAAAGTCAACTTTGGCCAAAATGGTTAATCCTTGATCCAATGCCCAACCTATTGACCTAATAGGTCAACTTTTGACCATAAAGTCAATTTTGCTCAAAATTGTCAATTTGACTCTATCGATCGCTTCATCGATCTAAATAAGTCAAATTTCGACTAAAAGACAACTTTGGTCAAAATAGTCAATCCTTAACCCAATGACTAACTCATCGACCTAATAGGTCAACTTTTGATTAAACAATCAATTTTAATTAAAATAGTCAATTTTTGACATAATGACAAATTTTTGACTTAATGACCAATTTTTGACCCAGTAAACCAATCTTTGACCAAAAAGTTAACTTTGGTCAAGATGGTTAATCTTTGACGTAATGCTCAACCCATTGACCCAATAGGTCAACTTTTGGCCAAAAAGTCAACTTTGGTCAAAATGGTCAATCTTCGACCTAATGACCAACCCATCGCCTAATAGGTCAACATTTGACCAAAAAGTCAATTTTGGTCAAAATAAATAATTTTTGAATTAATGACACAATAAGTCAATCTCTGACCAAAAAGTTAACTTTAGTCAAAATGGTCAATCCTTGATCCAATGACAAACTCATTGATCCAATAGATCAACTTTTGACCAAAAAGCCAATTTTGGTCAAAATATTCAATTTTTTAATTAATGACCAATTATTGACCCAATAAGCTGATCTCTAACCAAAAAGTGAACTTTGGTCAAAATGGTCAATCCTTGACCCAATGATAAACCCATTGATCCAATTTTTTTATTTATAATTTATTTAATTATTAAATATTTTTATAATTAAATTATATTTATAAATAATATACTATACTTAAAACATTTAAAATAAAAAAATACTATTATATATATGTATATATATATATATATATATTTATTTATATATACATATATTTATATTTTATTTATAATTTATTTAACTATTAAATATTTTTATATTTAAATTATATTTATAAATAATATACTATACTTAAAATATTTAAAATAAAAAATAATATTATATAAATATATATATATATATATATATATATACATACCATTTCGACCAAAGTTGACTTTTTGGTCAAAAGTTGACCAATTGGGTTAATGGGTGGACATTAGGTCAAAAATTGACTATTTTGACCAAAATTAACTTTTTGGTCAAAGGTTGTCCTGTCGGGTCAATGAGTTTAGCATTGGGTGAAGGATTGATTATTTTGACAAAAATTAACTTTTTGGTCAGAGATTGACTTATTTGGTCATTAATTGGTCATTAGGTCAAAAATTGACTATTTTGACCAAGATTGAATTTTTGGTCAAAAGTTAACTAATTAGGTCAATGAGGAGGTCATTGGGTCAGAAATTGACCATTTTGACTAAAGTTGACTTTTTGGTCAAAAGTAGACATATTTGACCAATGTGTTGGTAATTGGATCAAGAATTTGACCATTTTTACCAAAGATAAATTTTTTGGTCAAAAGTTGACCTATGGGTCAATGGGTGGTCATTTGGTCAAATTTGACTATTTTGACCAAAATTGGCTTTTTGGTCAAAAGTTGACCTATTGGGTCTATGGGTTTGTCATTGGATCAAGGATTGACCATTTTGACTAAAGTCGATTATTTGGTTAGAGATCGACTTATTGGGTCAATAATTGGTCATTAATTCAAAATTTTTTATTTTGACTAAAATCGACTTTTTGGTCAAATGTTGATCTATTAGTGCCAATGGGTCGGTCATTGGGTCAAGGATTGATCATTTTGACCAAAGTTGACTTTTCGGTCAAAAGATGTCTTATCGGGTCAATGGGTCGAGCATTAGGTCAAAGATTAACCATCCCGACCAAAGTCGACTTTTTGGATCGAGATTGGTTTCATGTGTAAAAATCGGTCATTAGGTCAAAAATTGACTATTTTAATCAAAATAGACCTTTTGGTCAAGGTTGACATATTGG
>CM040436.1:61062664-61155164 GCA_022702705.1 Papilionanthe hookeriana x Papilionanthe teres
ATGTTTTAAGTATAGTATTTTATTTATAAATATAATTTAATTATAAAAATATTTAATAATTAAATAAATTATAAATGAAAATATTTAGTCAATGGGTTTATCATTGGGTCAAGGATTGACCATTTTGACCAAAGTTCACTTTTTAGTCAGAGATTAACTTATTGGGTCAATAATTGGTCATTAATTCAAAAATTGACTATTTTGACTAAAATTAACATTTTGGTCAAAAGTTAACCTATTGGATCAATGAGTTTGTCATTGGATCAAAGATTGACCATTTTGACGAAAGTTAACTTTTTGTTCAGAGGTTGACTTGTTGGGTCATTAATTCAAAAATTATTTATTTTGACCAAAATTGACTTTTTGGTCAAATGTTGACCTATTAAGCCAATGGGTTGGTCATTGGGTCAAGGATTGACTATTTTGAAAAAAGTTGACTTTTTAGTCAAAAGATGACCTATTGGGTCAATGGGTTAGGCATTAGGTTAAAGATTTACCATCTTGACCAAAGTTGACTTTTTGGTCAGAGATTGGTTTACTGGGTCAAAAATTAGTCATTAAGTCAAAAATTGACTATTTTAATCAAAATTAACTTTTTGGTCAAAAGTTGACCTATTGGGTCAACGAGTTGATTATTGGGTTAAGGATTAACTATTTTGACCAAATGTGTCTTTTGGTCAAAATTTGACCTATTTAGGTCAATGAGGCGGTTAGTAGGTCAAAAATTAACAATTTTGAGCAAAATTGACTTTTTGGTCAAAAGTTGACCTATTGGGTCAATAGGTTGGTCATTAGGTCAAGGATTAATATTATTTTTTTATTTTAAATGTTTTAAGTATAGTATATTATTTATAAAGATAATTTATTTATAAAAATATTTAATAATTAAATAAATTACAAATAAAAATATATATATATATAGGTATATAAATAAATATATATATATATATATATGATATATATATATATATATATAATGAATATTATTTTTTATTTTAAATATTTTAAGTATAGTATATAATTTATAAATTTAATTTAATTATAAAAATATTTAATAGTTAAATAAATTTAAAAATAAATAAATATATATGTGTATATATAAATATATATATATTTATATATATATATATATATATAAATTTATATAATATTTTTTTTTATTTTAAATATTTTAAGTATAATATATTATTTTTAAATATAATTTAATTATAAAAATATTTAATAGTTAAAAAAATTATATATATATATATATATGCCTCTGCTGTAATCTTCACTCGATGAAGAGTTATCTCGCTTTGGATGATGAGGTGAAACTCACATTGATTGGCAAATTCATGCTTTGGGACACCCTAAAATGGAATCGTGAGAAATTTCTTTGCTTCCCTTAATTTCAAAGGCAATTGGAAAATTGGGCTATTAGATGGGAGGCATTTGCTAATCAATTTTTCCATTGAAGAGGACTATGCACTCTTGTTTGCTAAACAAGTGGTTAGTATAGCTGGGGTGGAAATGAAAATCATAAAGTGGACCCCCAATTTTGACCCTAGCAAAGACCCACCTATTGTCCCTATTTGGTTCAGATTGCCAAAACTTCCATATAGATATTTCAATCAAACGAGCATTATTCCAAATTGGGAGATCCCTTGGCACACCCCTAAGACTTGATGCTGAAACTCTAAATAAGGCTAAACCTGACGCACTAGAATTCAGTGGAAAGAGATATTACTTTGCCTGAGATCCACAAGATTTGGATTGGGTCAGCTAGTGAAGGACAATGGCAAGAAGTTATCATGCAACAAAAGCCTTACTTCTGCTCTCATTGCAAAATGTTTGGACACACCAATGAGAGATGCTTCAGACTCCACCCTCCAAGCAGGAAGGTTCAGAATTCTGGCAAAGCCACAGCTGACACCCCACCCCTTGCACAACAAGCTCTGGGGGCCTCCAGGCCTGTTGATTTACCCCCAGCTTCTACTGGTATTCCTCCTCTACAGGCTCCAATCCCTTCTTCTAACACTGTTGTAGGTAATGTCCCAATTAAATCTGCTTCCCCCTCCTTGTCTGAGGATGATTCTGCCTCCCCTACTCGTCAGCGATCTTCTTCGACCGGTGCGAAGGGAAGACTTGGAAGTTAGAATAATTACACCCACTCCATCTTTTGAGCAGATTAATGACCCACAGGTCCCAAATCAAGTTGAAGTTAACCAGATGCAATCAGATGTGGAAGGAAAATGGCTTACCCAGATCTCCAAGAAACAGAAAAAAAAGGCTCTCTCTGAAGTACAGAAGCTGGGTACTCCTCTATCAGTGGGGGAACTGGCTGGCAATTCTGTAACTAGGGGCAGATCTAGATCTACTTCTCAGTCCTCACTCACCCCCCTACCTAACATATGATTAATTTCCTAATTTGGAACATCAGAGGGATTGCTAATCCCCTAACTTTCAAAAGGCTCCTATATCTTAATAAAAAATATAAACTTTGGTGTATTTCAATCTTGGAACCCTTGGTTCACAAGTCTCCCAGAAGATAATTAGCAAATTACATGGATTCACTCATTATGCAAATTGCGATAATAAAATTTGGGTATTCTACGAAAAAGAGGTTTCTGGATCTGTTCTCATTGATAATAGCCAATTCATTCATTCTTCATTTCAGATTAATGGGAGAGCAGGCACTGCAACTTTTGTCTATGGTGGCTGCAATAGGGATGATAAAAAATTGCTTTGGGACCAGCTTCAAGAGATCAGTACCCACTTGCATTCACCTTGGTTAGTGGGAGGGGATTTTAACAGCATTGGGTTTACCAGTGAGAAGAAAGGTGGCAGGTCTCCCAGGCTGTCAGATATGACTAGGTTCATTGATAACATCACCGTCTGCTAATCTCTTTGATATTGGTTTTAGAGGCTCTGAGTTCACTTGGAAGAGGGGAAATATCTGGGAGAGACTTGACAGGGTCCTGGTGAATAATGAATGGCTTGCTAATTGGCTCCAAACATATGTTACCCATCTAAATTTTTCTGGATCTGATCACAGGCCCCTCCTTATCTCTATAACTTCTCCTAGCTGCTCCAATACTCCTCCTCCATTCAGATACCTAAATGTTTGGTCCACTTTTGAGGGGTTTCACAATGTGGTGAAGGATAATTGGCTTTGTGAGGACCAGTCGGATCCCTTATTAAAACTTTGCATGCTGCAAAACAATTTAAGCAAAGCCCTTAGAAAATGGAGCTGGACATCTATTGGGGATTTTTCTGTTGCTGTTAAAGAAGCTGAGAGGGAACTAACCAGAGTGGAAGCTGCTGTTGAGGCTGGAATTGAACCTGAAGAAAGTTTCTATACTGCACAATTGAATCTCCTCACAGCCACAGAAAAACTGGATCAATATCTTATACAGAAAGTCGCCTTTAACCATTTTCTCCATGGGGATAGAAATACCCAATTTTATCATGCTCGCATCAAATATAGAAGAAAATGCAACACCATTCACTCCATCTTATCGACTCGAGGGGAGAAAGTCGCCGAAGACAATGAGATTGGTCCGGATGCTCGTCTCATATTTTGAAGGACTCCTTAATCACAACCCCTTGTGCGGAAAATCTATTGATAGTTCCTTGTTCCATGAGAATTTCCAATACACCGAAGCAATCTACATCTCACAGATATACCCTCGGCTCGGGAGATCCGGATGGTCGTGAATTCTATTGACTCCTCTAAAACTGCAGGCCCTGATGGGTACACTGCTGACTTTTACAAGAAGGAGTGGAATCTGGTGGGGGATGATGTTGTAGCTGCAGTCCAAAGTTTCTTCCAGGGCCAACCTTTGCCTAGTTATTTCTGTGCCTCTAGCATGGTGTTGATTCCAAAAACCTCTACTTTGCAAAGGTGGGAACATTATAGACCTATCAGTCTTACCTCTGTGATTAGCAAAGTAATCAGCAAAATTATGGTGGGGAGACTACAACCTCACTTGGATAAGATTATCAGCTTGAATCAATCTGCATTTGTTAAAGGCGGATCGATTACGATAATGTTTTGCTTGCTCAAGAACTCTTATTGGATCTAAACAAAGCCCATAGGGGGCAATCTGATTTATAAGCTTGACATCCAAAAAGCATATGATACTATAAATTGGGACTTCATCATTGAAGTAATGACTGCTAGGGGATTCAACCATCACTTCTGTAATTTCATCTCAAGGTGGCTAAATTCCAATGAACACTCTATTCTAATTAATGGGTCTGCTAGAGGCAAGTTCAAAGCTACTAGAGGACTACAGCAAGGAGACCCTTTATCTCCCACTATCTTCATCCTTGCAGTGGACTATTTCTCCAGGATGGTTGATCATGAGTTGCTGAACAAATCCTATGCAAGGTTCCACCACAGATCTAATATCTCCATTTCTCACCTGATGTATGCTGATGATATCATGGTGTTTTCCAGTGCTCACAAATCTGTTGTTAAGAAAGTCAAACAGTGCCTGGACTCCTTTCAACAACAATCAGGTATGGTGTTTAACACTGATAAATGTCAACTGATTTTCTCTAATTTGACAGCTAGCCCAATCAAGCAATGGATTTTGAACTACACTGGATTCCAAAGTGTTTCCCCCCCTCTTAAATACCTTGGAGCATACCTCACTCTGGGCAGATCCAAACAGATACATTTTGATGATATCATGGTCAAAATCAACTCCCAACTCAGCAGCTGGACCAGCTCTTTTCTATCTAATGGAGGTAGGATCACTTTGCTAAAGAGTATCCTGACCACCTTCCCTTCTTACCTTCTCCAAATGGTCACCATGAAGAAAAGCACCCAACTTCAGATGGAGAGGGCATTTAACAGGTTTCTTTGGGCTGGCCAGACAAAGCAACCCCACTGGACCTCTTGGCAAACTGTTGCCAAACCAACTGCTGCAGGTGGCTTGGGATTGAAAGGCCTCCCACACATCCAAGCAAGTGAACTTTTGTAAACTTTGGATACACTTCAGAGCTCAAACCTCACTATGGGCAATGTACATGATGGGGAAATACTGCAGATCTGTACACCCCTCCCAGGTGGAAAGAAAACTGGGGGATTCCAGAACTTGGGCCAAACTGCTTAATGTTAGAAAGACTGCAGAGGACTTATATATCTGGAACCTGGGTAGGGGTGAAATCAACTTCTGGCTTGACAATTGGTGTCCTAAAGATTGGTTGGTTGCTAAAGGCCCACACATTGAGCACTCATCCAAAGTCTCTGATTTCTGGGATGGTCATAATTGGTCCATTCCCCACCTCAAAGCCATTCTCCAAGATCAATCTGCTTCACTGATTTCTACCATCAAATTTAATAGAGCTGTCCCTGACTCCATCTGTAGTGCCCATACATCAACATCGAGTACCTCCAAAGTTTTTTATAATACCCTATACCAGTGGACCCCTGTACCTTGGCATCTTCTGTATGGAATCGGTTTTTGTCCCCCTCCATGGCCTTCCTATGTTGGAGAACCCTCCATAAATTAATCCCCACCGATGACATTCTCGAAGCTTAAAGGACTCGGAGGCCCTTCCAAATGTGTCTTATGCAATTCTAATGAAGAATCAATTCCACATTTGTACTTCCACCGTCCTTTCTCTATATCTCGTTTGCGCAGGCTTTACGTCGACGAGGCAAATTAAGAATTGCCACTGGGAAGAGTTTAGCAGTTTCTGGTTGGAGGGGAATAATCAGAAAATTCAAGTCATCCACCTCATTGTCATCTGGTTTCTGTGGATGGCTAGGAATAGTGCTAAGTTCAATGGCATTGCTGCCACTACTACCAAGGTGGTGAAAAACTGCAAAGCTTATTTACATAAAATTATTAGTTACAAAAGATTCACCAATATTTTAAATATGGATCTCCCTACCACTGCTACTCCTACCCCCAAGGTCATGTTGGTCAGATGGCTTCCCCCCACTAAACCAATCATCAAAATTAACACTGATGGCAGTTTCTCAAATGAGAGAGCAGGTGTTGGTGGCATCTTCAGGAACTCCCTTGGTCAATGCCTTCTCTATTTCCATGCTCCAGTTCTAGCTATGGATGCTCCGGAAGCCGAATACATTGCGAGTCCTTTATGCCCTGCGGCTTGCCCATTCTGCTCATTGGTCAAACCTCTGGATTGAAGTTGATTCTACTGCTCTTGTCCACAGCTTACACCAGGTGAGTGCTTCCTCTTGGAGGCACAACTATTGGACCTGCCAGATTCATCAGATCACATCTCCCCAAACTATTTTCTCTTCAATTTTTAGAGAAGGTAACAAAGCTGCACATCGGTTGGCAAATAAGGGTGCGACTTCTCGACAGGTGAGGGTATCTACCACCCTTACACCTGAGTTAAAGTTGATTATTGCTTGGAGATATGCTTGAGCCTTCCACATCTTAACGTAGTTAATGCCAATTCTCTTTAGCCCATTCTGCTTGTTCTTGGTGGAAGCTTTTCCACACACTACTCTCCCCAGTATTTTGTGTTATCTCTTTTGTATCTCTTTGAATGGGTTTTTTTGTTACTTGGGTGAGAAAAATATATATATATATATATATATATATATATATATATATATATATATATATATATATATAAATTTATATAATATTATTTTTTATTTTAAATATTTTAAGTATAGTATATTATTTATAAATATAATTTAAATATAAAAATATTTAATAGTTAAATAAATTATAAATAAAAAAATAAATATATGTATATATATATATTATATTATTTTTTTATTTTAAATGTTTTAAGTACAATATATTATTTATAAATATAATTTAATTATGAAAATATTTAAAAATTAAATAAATTATAAATAAAAATATTGAGTCAATGGGTTTGTCATTGGGTCAAGGATTCACCATTTTGACCAAAGTTCACTTTTTAGTAAGAGATTAACTTATTGGGTCAATAATTGGTCATTAATTCAAAAATTAACTATTTTGACCAAAATTGGCTTTTTGGTCAAAAGTTGACCTATTGGGTCAATGGGTTTGTCCTTGGATCAAGGATTGACCATTTTGACCAAACTTAACTTTTTGGTCAGAGATTGCCTTATTGGGTCATTAATTCAAAAATTATTTATTTTGACCAAAATTGACTTTTTGGTCAAATGTTGACCTATTAGGCCAATGGGTTGGTCATTGGGTCAAGGATTAACTATTTTGACCAACGTTGACTTTTTTGTCAAAAGATGACCTATTGGGTCATTGAGTTGGGCATTAGGTCAAAAATTAACCATCTTGACCAAAGTTGACTTTTTGGTCAGAGATTGGTTTACTCGGTCAAAAATTGGTCATTAAGTCAAAAATTGACTATTTTAATCAAAATTGACTTTTGGGTCAAAAGTTGACATATTGGGTCAATGCGTTGGTCATTGGGTTAAGGATTGACAATTTTGACCAAAGTTGTCTTTTGGTCAAAATTTGACCTATTTAGGTCAATGAGACGGATAGTAGGTCAAAAATTGACAATTTTGAGCAAAATTGACTTTTGGTCAAAAGTTGACTTATTGGGTCAATATGTTGGTTATTGTGTCAAGGATTAACCTTTTTGGCCAAAGTTGACTTTTTAGTCAAAAGTTAACAAATTTGGTCAATTGGTTTGTCATTGGATGAAGGATTGAACAATTTTACCAAAGTTGACATTTAGGTCATTGTGTAAGAAATTGACCATTTTGACCAAATTTGACTTTTGGTCAAAAGTTGACCTTTTGGGTCAATGAGGTGGTCATTAGGTCAAAAAATGACAATTTTGACCAAAATTGACTTTTTTGTTCAAAAGTTGACATAATGGATCAATAATTGGTAATTATGTCGAAAATTTACTATTTTGACCAAAATTGACTTTTTAGTCGAAAGTCGATCTATTAGGTCGATGGGTTGGTTATTGGGTCGAGGATTGACAATTTTGACCAAAGTTGACTTTTTGGTCAAAGATTTACTTATTGGGTTAATAATTGGTCATTAGGTCAAAAATTGTCTATTTTGACTAAAAAGTTGACTTTTTGGTCAAAATATGACCAATTTAGCTAGCGGGTTGGTCATTGGGTCAAAAATTGACCATTTTGACCAAAGTTGACTTTTTTGTCAAAAGTTGACCTCTTTGGTTAACGGGGGGTAATTAGGTCAAAATTTGACTATTTTGACTAAAATTGACTTTTTGGTCAAAGGATGACATATTGGGTTAATGGGTTGGTTATTGGGTCAAGGTTTGACCATTTTGACCAAAGTTGACTTTATGGTGAAAAGTTAACCTATTGCGTCAATGGGTTGGTCATTGGGTCAAGGACAGATAATTATGACCAAAGTTGACTTTTTGGTCAGAGATTTACTTATTGGGTCAATAATGGTCATTAGATAAAAAATTGTCTATTTTGACCTAAAAAGTTAACTTTTCGGTCAAAATTTGACCAATTTAATCAATGGGTTGATCATTGGGTAAAAAATTGAACATTTTGACCAAAGTTGATTTTTTGGTCAAAAGTTGACCTATTTGGTCAATGGGTGGTCATTAGGTCAAAAATTGACTATTTTGACCAAAATTGACTTTTTGGTCAAAATTAAACTTATTGGGCAATGGGTTTTTCATTGGGTCAATCATTGACCATTTTGTCCAAAGTTGACTTTGGTGGCGATGGAAAGAAAGGAAATATATATGTGGTATCGGCACGACCACAGTGGGATGTGGTTCGTGGTGTTTGATGATGATGTAATGTCATCGCCTTCCAATATATCATGTCAATGTCAAGGAGTCGCCATCTAATATTAGCCTAATTTTATTCGTATAAATCCTATGAAGGATATAGGATTTAGAGAATTTTTAGGACTAATAGTAGAAAAAGGTGTTTATGATAATTCTTATATGAGGATATTCTAAAATAACGTATTCTAGAATTTTCATATTAAGAAAATCATGGTAAACCAGAGATTTCTTTTTTGGGTTCTTCTAGATCTCCTATAGAGGGAAGCCTCTATAGTTAATTACATCTTAAACAATTCTCGATTGTTTAAGAAAACTTCTGATTAATGTTAATCATTTATTTTCTAGAAGATTTCTTTTAAGGAGAGATGTACCCACTATCACTCCTAAATGTCGTTATATCATGTTATTGAATACTTTAGGTATTATGTTTAACCTAAAGGTTACTGGTTTTGTTATCATGTCGTTGTTGTGTTGCAAAATTTCGGAGTTATCCGTCTAACCTAAAAGTTTTGTTTTGTTGTCGATATTGTTGTTGTGTTGAAAAGTTTCAGGTTATATGTCTAACCTAAAAGTTTTGTTTTGTTTTCAATGTTGTTGTCTTGTTGAAAAAGTTTCAGGTTATATGTCTAACCTAAAAGTTTTGTTTTGTTTTCAATGTTGTTGTTTTGTTGAAAAGTTTCAGGTTATATGTCTAACCTAAAAGTTTTGTTTTGTTTTGTTGCTAATATTCCGTCATCGGCGTCTCGCAAAACAGAGTTAGCACACCCTATAACATGCGAAGAAAATCTAAACGGAATTTCTTGTCTTCATCCTGCGAAGAAAATATCGTCAGAAATAATATCACAGAATGTTAAGCTATTTTGAAATGTCAACTTTATGCTAATCATGTTGTTTTTGAAATGTCAAATTTTCGTTGATTACGTCAACATCGGATTTATGTTGATTATGTCAATTTTAGAATGTCAAATTATGTTGAATTGATCTTGAGTTTGAGCTTAAATTTCGGAGTTCGTGTCTATCGAAAGATTTAAAGTTAAATTCAATACTAATTGAGCTAACTTGGGCTCATGTCTGGTTGAACCTAAGTTAAATTCAATGTTGATTGAATTTGATTAACTTGAGTTCATGTCTGTTTGAACTTAAGTTAAAAGGTTTAAAGTTAAATTCAATATTGATTGAATTGACTTGGATTCATGTCTGATTGAATCTAAGTTAAATTCAATGTTGATTGAATTTGATTAACTTGAGTTCATGTCTGTTTGAACTTAAGTTAAAAGGTTTAAAGTTAAATTCAATATTGATTGAATTGACTTGGATTCATGTACGATTGAATCTAAGTTAAATTCAATGTTGATTGAATTTGATTAACTTGAGTTCATGTCTGTTTGAACTTAAGTTAAAAGGTTTGGTTTTGGATGGACTTAATTAAATTTTAAACCTTGTTTAAATAGGATTTAAAGGTTAATCAAGCCTAATAAATTAGACTTAATTAGAATTATAGACCATTCAAATCCATTTTAGGTAAGGTTTAAGTGTTAATCAAGTCTATTTTGTCGGACTTAGATTTAGGATTGTCTTAAGTTCATTAGGAGTTGAACTCAAGTTCGGTTTGATTTAAGTCTAATGTAGATTAGACTTAACTTTGGTTTGGGTTGAATTTAGGTTCAATATGGATTGGACCTAAGATTTAGATTAACTTGAGTTCAAGTTGGATTGAATTCAAGTTAGGTCATGTTTGAATTTAAGTTAGATTCAATATGGATTTGACCTAAGATTTTGGATTAACTTGAGTTCAAGTTAGATTGAACTCGAGTTGGGTTATGTTTGAGTTAGGTTCAATGTGGATTGAACCTAAAGTTTAGGTTAACTTGAGTTTAAGTTGGGTTGGGTTTAGGTTAGGTTCAATGTGGGTTGAACCTAAGGTTTTGGTTAACTTGAGTTCGAGTCAGGTTGGACTCAAGTTAGGTTAGGTTTAGGTTAGGTTCAATGTGGGTTGAACCTAAGGTTTTGGTTAACTTGAGTTCAAGTTAGGTTGGACTCAAGTTAAGTTAGGTTTAAGTTTGATTTAGGTTTAGTGTGGGTTGAACCTAAGTTTGGTTTGACTTAAGTCTAATGTAGATCAGGCTTAAGTTAGGTTTAAGTTTGATTTAGGTTCAATGTGGGTTGAACCTAAGTTTGGTTTGACTTAAGTCTAATGTAGATCAGGCTTAAGTTAGGTTTAAGTTTGATTTAGGTTCGATGTGGGTTGAACCTAAGTTTGGTTTGACTTGAGTCTAATGTAGATCGAGGCTTAAGTTAGGTTTAAGTTTGATTTAGGTTCATGTCGGGTTGAACCTAAGGGTTTAGTCTAAGTTTGATTAAACCTTAGTTAGTTTAGGCTTAATGGTTTAATTAGGTCCAAGGGTTAGACTCTAATTAGGGTTTAAGTTTGATTAAACCTTAGTTAGTTAAGGCTTAAAGGTTTAATTAGGTCTAAGGGTTAGACCTAATTAGGGTTTAGGTTTGATTAAACCTTAGTTAGTTAAGGCTTAAAGGTTTAATTAGGTCTAAGGGTTAGACCTAATTAGGGTTTAGGTTTGATTAAACCTTAGTTAGTTAAGGCTTAAATGTTTAATTAGGTCTAAGGGTTAGACCTAATTAGGGTTTAGGTATGATTAAACCTTAGTTAGTTAAGGCTTAAAGGTTTAATTAGGTCTAAGGGTTAGACTCTAATTAGGGTTTAGGTATGATTAAACCTTAGTTAGTTAAGGCTTAAAGGTTTAATTAGGTCTAAGGGTTAGACCTAATTAGGGTTTAAGTTTGATTAAACCTTAGTTAGTTAAGGCTTAAAGGTTTAATTAGGTCTAAGGGTTAGACATAATTAGGGTTTAAGTTTGATTAAACCTTAGTTAGTTAAGGCTTAAAGGTTTAATTAGGTCTAAGGGTTAGACCTAATTAGGGTTTAGGTATGATTAAACCTTAGTTAGTTAAGGCTTAAAGGTTTAATTAGGTCTAAGGGTTAGACCTAATTAGGGTTTAGGTATGATTAAACCTTAGTTAGTTAAGGCATAATGGTTTAATTAGGTCTAAGGGTTAGACCTAATTAGGGTTTAGGTATGATTAAACCTTAGTTAGTTAAGGCTTAATGGTTTAATTGGAGTCCAAGGGTTAGACACTAATTAGGGTTTAGGTATGATTAAACCTTAGTTAGTTAAGGCTTAAAGGTTTAATTAGGTCTAAGGGTTAGACCTAATTAGGGTTTGAGTTTGATTAAACCTTAGTTAGTTAAGGCTTAATGGTTTAATTAGGTCTAAGGGTTAGACCTAATTAGGGTTTAGATTTTATTAAACCTTAGTTAGTTAAGGTTTAATGTTTTAATTAGGTCTAAGGGTTAGACCTAATTAGGGTTTAGGTATGATTAAACCTTAGTTAGTTAAGGCTTAATGGTTTAATTAGGTCTAAGGGTTAGACCTAATTAGGGTTTAGGTATGATTAAACATTAGTTAGTTAAGGCTTAAAGGTTTAATTAGGTCTAAGGGTTAGACCTAATTAGGGTTTAGGTATGATTAAACCTTAGTTAGTTAAGGCTTAAAGGTTTAATTAAGTCTAAGGGTTAGACCTAATTAGGGTTTAGGTATGATTAAACCTTAGTTAAGGCTTAAAGGTTTAATTAGGTCTAAGGGTTAGACCTAATTAGGGTTTAGGTATGATTAAACCTTAGTTAGTTAAGGCTTAAAGGTTTAATTAGGTCTAAGGATTAGACCTAATTAGGGTTTAGGTATGATTAAACCTTAATTAGTTAAGGCTTAAAGGTTTAATTAGGTCTAAGGGTTAGAACTAATTAGGGTTTAAGTTTGATTAAACCTTAGTTAGTTAAGGCTTAATGGTTTAATTAGGTCTAAGGGTTAGACCTAATTAGGGTTTAGGTATGATTAAACCTTAATTAGTTAAGGCTTAAAGGTTTAATTAGGTCTAAGGGTTAGACCTAATTAGGGTTTAGGTATGATTAAACCTTAATTAGTTAAGGCTTAAAGGTTTAATTAGGTCTAAGGGTTAGACCTAATTAGGGTTTAAGTTTGATTAAACCTTAGTTAGTTAAGGCTTAATGGTTTAATTAGGTCTAAGGGTTGGACCTAATTAGGGTTTAAGTTTGATTAAACCTTAGTTAGTTAAGGCTTAAAGGTTTAATTAGGTCTAAGGGTTAGACCTAATTAGGGTTTAGATTTTATTAAACCTTAGTTAGTTAAGGTTTAATGTTTTAATTAGGTCTAAGGGTTAGACCTAATTAGGGTTTAGGTTTGATTAATTAAGTCTAATTTGTCTTTAAACCTATTTAAAGAGAGTTTGATTTTGATTAATCAAGTTTAGTGTGTCCTTAAACTTAATTAAAAAAGTTTAAATTTTATTAAACCTAATTTAGGTAAGGTTTAATGATTAATTAAGTTTAGTGTGTCTTTAAACTTAATTAAAGGAGTTTAATTTTTATTAAACCTAATTTAGGTAAGGTTTAATGGGTTAATTAAGTTTAGTGTGTCTTTAAACTTAATTAAAGGAGTTTAATTTTTATTAAACCTAATTTAGGTAAGGTTTAATGATTAATTAAGTTTAGTGTGTCCTTAAACTTAATTAATAGAGTTTAAATTTTATTAAACCTAGTTTAGGTAAGGTTTAATGATTAATGTCATTTTAAACCCTAATTGAATCTAATCTTGTCATTTTAGACTCAAATGAAGTTCATTATTAGCTTATCATAGACTAAAATCATTTTCAAAGTTTTTATTGATGAAAATAATTTAATTTATTAAAAGGGTTATTTTGGGATTAAAATTATTTGATTAATAAATGATTTTACCCCTAAATTTCAAAATGTCTTTGAAAATGATTTTTATGGCTTAAAAATATTTTTCCTAGGGTTATTGTCTGTTACCCTAACATTTCTAGTCATTTGCATTTTTATTTTCTTAATTTTCAAAGTTTAATAATTATTATTTGAAATAATTACCATGAAACTTGAAAATTCAAGAAAAGTGCCCTAGGCATGTTTTCTGTCCTTAGAAAAATTATGGAAGATCCCTAAGAACATAAAGATAAATGCCTCAAAATTTCATAATTTATGGATTTGTAAATAATTTTTAATAATTAAAATACTCCAGAGAGTATTTAATTAATTAAAAATTAAATACTGAGAATAAAATTATGATTTTAGTCTCATAATTTTCTCCTCTTCAAGAGCTTTCCGGAGGTATTTTTATTTTATTTTTAGGACCTCTGGTTAGAAAGATATGAATTTTTGAAGTTTAGGGAATTAAAAAAAAATATTCTTTTTTTTTTTAATTCGGCGCCGCCAAACCTTCCCGCCGTCGACGCGTGTCCTCGGACGCGTCAAACGAGCGGGAAGATCCCGTGCAACGGGTCGGACCGCGGTGCTCTGTTCGGCGCAGATCTGCGCCGTCCGTTCCAAAGGCACTGGATCGGACGGCGTAGAAAATTCGGGATTTAATCCCGAAATTCCGTAGCCATTGAACTTCAAACATTAATATCTCACTCATTTCTTGATGAAATTGAGTGATTTTTTTTTTAAAATGCTCATCTAGAGAAGTAGTATCAATACATACGGTGATGATACACTTTTGAGCTAGCAAAATACATGATTTATTAAAAACATGAATTATTTTGCAAATATAAATTCCATACCTTGGCCACAAGTGGATCAAGTCAGATCAGACCCTATGGTTGTCTTCTTGGACCCCAAGAGAAGATTGTGGAAGCAGAAATTTGTTCCGAAGTTGTGGTTGGAGAGGAATTTGGGAATTGGTCCCGATTTGGGCTGATTTTGAAAATGGCTCAAATTGGCTCAAATGGGTTAGATCTATGGCTGGGTTTCACTCCTAAAAGATAGTGGGGACTCTTAGGAAGAACTTTTATGTTGGGAGCAGGAGGATTTGGGCAGCCTATAGGTCTCACTAAATATTTTCTTCCTCCTTAGCTAGTTTCGGCCAAGGGCTCTATTTATAGCCAAATGATGGAGTTGGCTTGCCTTAGGTTGTTCTTGGGCATTACTTATCTCCCCTACATGCTGATTGGGTGATCATTTGGCAGGAGATAAGCTTAGATTTTTCTCTCTAAGTATTTCATGGTAAATATTATCATTTTGTCTCATGTCCATTGGCCATTGTGGGAGGTGAATGGTGAGGTGTTGCAAGGCTTGCTAAGGAGCTTACAACTCAATCCATGAGCTTAGGAAGTGATGACACATAACCTAGCCTATAGCCTAACCTTCATCATTTCCATTTATCATGGTAAAGAGAGGTTACATGTGAGGTTTTCTTCTTATTGGGTGGCTTGGGTGGTGGTCATTTTGGCCCTATGTTGGCCGGCCACCTTAAGGAGGGAATGAGGGAGGTGATGACACCTCATCCCATGCATAACCATGGGGGTTAAGTCATGGATGATGGGCTTTAGGATGGGCTTTAGGATGGGCTTTAAAATGAACTTTAAAATGGACTTTTTATATGTTAAAGAGGCTTTTAAAATGAATTAGCCCAATTAAATATGAAGAGCCCACTTGTACTTTCATCCCTCCCTTTAATTTCCATTTTAATTAATTTTTTTATTAATTAAAATTGGTGGAAATTATTTGATTAATCAATTTACTAATTGAAAATGATTTCAAATTAATTAATTGATTATTTTTGTCATTTTATGTCATTTTTTATCTATTTTAATTAAAATAGATAAGTGTTGACCAATTTTGACTTGGGTTGACCCAAGTTAGCCCAAATTGGTCAAATTGATTTTAAGATGTCCAATGTCTGTGATTTTGTCATTGTGGTGTTTTAAATGTGTTAGTGGGTGAAAAGGTTGATTTATGGGTCAACAGGACCGGTCATTAGGTCTGGTCTGACCAATTTGACCAAAGTTGACTTTTTAGGTCAAAAGGGTGACCTATGGGGTCAACAGTGTAAGTCACTAGGTCTGGTTTGACCAATTTGACCAAAGTTGACTTTTTAGGTCATAAGGGTGACCCATGGGGTCAACAGTGTAGGTCACTAGGTCTGGTTTGACCAATTTTGACCAATGTTGACTTTTTAGGTCAAAAGGGCATTGACTCATTGTAAAATGAGGTCAACAGACTTTTTCGTCAGAGATTGACTTATTGGGTCAATAATTGGTCATTAATTCAAAAAATTGACTATCTTGGTCATTAGGTCAAAAATTAATTATTTTGACCAAAATTAAATTTTTGGTCAAAAGTTGAGTCATTGGGTCAACAGAGGGGTCATTATGTTAGAAGTTGACCGTTTTGACTAAAATTAACTTTTTTGGTCAAAAGTTGACATATTTTAGTCAAAAGTTGGCTTATTGGTCAAAAGTTGACTTATCATTCGACCAAAGTTGACTTTTTGGTCAAAAGTTGACTTATTGGGTCAATTGGTGGTCATTCAGTAAAAAATTGACTATTTTGACCAAAATTGACTATTAGGTCAAAAGTTGACCTATTGGGTCAATGGGTTTGTCATTGGGTTAAGGATTGAATATTTTGACCAAAGTTGACTTTTTGGTCAGAGATTAACTTATTGAGTGAATAATTGGTCATTAGATCTAAAATTAACTATTTTGACCAAAATTTACTTTTTGGTCAAAAACCGACCTATTGGGTCAATGGGTTGGTCTTTGAGTCAATGGGGTAGTCATTAGGTCAGAAATTGGCCATTTTGACCAAAGATTACTTTTTGGTCAAAAGTTGACCTATTTTGACCAAAATTGAATTTTTGGTCAAAAGTTAACATATTGGGTCAACGGGGTGGTCATTGGGTTAGATATTGACTATTTTGACCAAAGTTGACTTTTGGTCAAAGGTTGACCTATTTGGTCAATGAGTTGGTAATTGGGTCAAGAATTGACCATTTTGATCAAAGATGACTTTTTGGTTAAAAGTAGACCTATTGGGTCAATGGGTTGGTCAATGGGTTAAAAATTGACCATTTTAACCAAAGTTAACTTTTGGGTCAAAAGTTGACCTATGTGGTTAATGAATTGGTATATTTATGTATACATACATAAATATATATATATATATATATATATATATATATATATATATATATATATATATATATATATATATATATATATATATATATATATATACATAGATAAATTTAGTTATATATATAATATTATTTTTTTAATTTAAATATTTTTAGTAAACTATATTATTTATAAATAAAATTTAATTATAAAAAGATTTAATAATTAAATAAATTATAATTATATATATATATATATATATATATATATATATATTTAATATTTTTTTTTGTTTTAACTATTTTAAGTATAGTATATTATTTATAAATATAATTTAATTATAAAAATATTTAATAGTTAAATAAATTATAAATAAATAAATATATATGCGTATATATAAATATATATATATATATATATATATATATATATATATATATATATATATATATATATATATATATATATATGTATATATATATGTATATATATGAGTATATATATGTATATATATATATATGTATATATATCTATATATAAGTATATATATGTATATATATACATATGTATATTTATGTATATATATATATATATATATATATATATATATATATATATATATATATATATATATATATATATATATATATATATATATATATATATATATATATATATATATATATATATATATAAATATATAAATTTATATAAAATTATTTTTTTATTTTAAATATTTTAAGTATAGTATATTATTTCTAAATATAATTTAATTATAAAATATTTAATAGTTAAAAAAGTTATAAATAAATAAATATTATAATATTATTTTTTTATTTAAAAAATTTTATGTATAGTATATTATTTGTAAATATTATTTAATCATGAAAATATTTAATAATTAAATTAATTATAAATAAATATATATAGGTAGGTATATATATATATATATATATATATATATATATATATATATATATATATATATATATATATATATATATATATATATATATATATATATATATATATATATATATATATATATATATATATATAATATTATGTTTTTATTTTAAATGTTTTAACTATAGTATATTATTTATAAATATAATTTAATTTAAAAATTAATTAATAATTAAATAAATTATAAATAAAAAAATATATAGTTAAATATAACTATATATAAATATATAAATATATATATATATATATATATATATATATATATATATATATATATATATATATATATATATATATATATATATATATAATATTACTTTTTTATTTTAAATGTTTAAAGTACAAGTATATTATTCATAAATATAATTTAATTATAAAAACATATAATAATTAAATAAATTATAAATAAAAAATATATATATGTATATATATATATATATATATTTAATATTATTTTTTTTATTTTAAATATTTTAAGTAAAGTATATTATTTAAAAATATAATTTAATCATAAGAATATTTAATAGTTAAATAAATTATAAATTAATAAAAATTTATATCCGTATATATAAATATAAATATAAATATATATATATATATAATAATATTTTTTTATTTTAAATATTTTAAGCATAGTATATTATTTATAAATATAATTTAATTTTAAAAATATTTAATTATTAGGAAATTTATAAATAAAAAATATATCTAGAGAGAGGTACATAAATATATATTTATATATATAAAAAAAATTATTTATTATTTTTTTTATTTTAAATATTTCAAGTACTTGTATATTATTTATAAATATAATTTAATTATAAAAATATTTAATAATTAAAAAAATTATAAATAAAGATATATATATATATATATATATATAGAGGTACATAAATATATATTTATATTTATAAAAAAATTTATTTAGCATTATTTTTTATTTTAAATATTTTAAGTATAAGATATTATTAATAAATATATTTTAATTATAAAATTATTTAATAGTTAAAAAAATGATAAATATATATATTTAATATGTATATTTAATAGTATTTTTTTATTTAATATATATATATAGGTATATATAAATATATATATATATATATATATATATATATATATATATATTTTTTATATAAATAATATTATTTATATAATATTATTTTTTATATATAAAAATTTTATTTAATATTATTTTTTTAAAATATTTTAAGTATATCATATTATTTATAAATACAATTTAATTATCAAAATATTTAATAATTAAAAAATAATAAATAAATATATATATAGGTATATATATATATATATATATAAATTTATTTAATATTATTTTAATATTTTAAATTTTTTAAGTACAAGTATATTATTTTTAAATATAATTTATTTATAAAAATTATATATATATATATATATATATATATATATATATATTTATATATTAAAGAAAGAGCTTCCGTGGCTCCTTTCGTGTTGAAATAGGAAAAACAGGTACAAAAAGAGGAGGGAAGGAGGATCCCTAACTATAACTAAACAAAACAACACATTACCGCACCCATAACGGTTCCTCCTTTAAAAGAACAACTCGACGCGATGCAAAAAGAAAAAAACACACAACAACCAGTAAACCCTAACCAAACATAGCAAAAATAGAGCATAAACAACACATATTAGGCCAAAATGAAACATAACAGAATAGCCCAGAGAACTTCGTTGCCGCAAGGTAGATGATCCACTTTTCGATATTTATACTTACTATTATAAAAGTTAGCAACGACACCAAAAATTTGATCCGCACTAAATATAATCTTATGATTCTGTTATGGATTTTATGGTTTATATTGTGGATACTACGCAAGTATACGTATCGTTATCAAGTAATATAGGGCTCTAATGAGTCCTAGATATCGATCCCACAGGGAAGTTAGTAAGTTTCAAAGAACAACTTAAAGTAAATTTACTTATTAATCTAGTATACAAAAATTTAGAACACTTAGACTAAAATAAACTAATACTTAAAAGGTTAATATAAGATTTCAGAAAAGTATCTTTCCCCTTTTCTTTAGAGTATTAAGTGAATGAAAATTTAAATTAGTTTTTTTTTTAATTATATTGTGCCAAATAGGAGCAAACCTATTCTTTACCCTTTGGTCCAGGTGCAAAGAATATTGACTAGTCTTATGTTTGATTACCGAATCTGCGGCTAGTTCGGGAGGATACCGACCGCCACTTCAGAGCTCCCACGTTCCCCTCGCCTGAGGGCTAACATCTACACTTCAGCTCTCAAACAATAAGACCGAATTGAATATTTTAGTCTGTCACACTAAAATGTTCAATTCTACGCCTGCTAGTTAATATTTCCCTATTTATTTGCACCCTCCTTCCAAGGCTTTTGATTTCCCTGAATCTTGGATGTAATCTTTACTATAGTTGATAATTCAACATATGTTAACAAATCAATTGACCAGATTGAAAGTAAATTATGATTTAAGTAAAAGATTAACACAATTTCTATTTTCATATTTCAGGCACAACTATTTAAATTTGTCATTTCACTAATCTTAAGAACAAGGAGAAAGACTAAGGTAACTACTCAGAATGCATGTGAAAGATAACACAAAGCATGGATTTCATTAAAGTTAACAAACAAATAACAAATATACTTATCTCAATTCTTCTCCCCAAGCAGACTCTTGAAGTTCCTTTGACTCCTCCTTCCAGTATAGCACACCAAAATGATGAAAACTTAATCTACTCACTCAACAGACTCTTAACTTCCACACAAATGACTAAAGCTGACTCTAAAATGACACACTAACTGACTAAACTTCAGCTCTATTTATAGAAGGGTCAAATCTCCAAAGGTTGCTTAAGCACCACTTCAAAAAGCGTCCAGGTTCAATGTATCTGGCTCCATTTAACTATCTCGCCGTCGGCGGGTATCGGTCTCGCTGTCGGCGGGCTTCTAGAAGATGAGCTAACTGCGCCGATCTCGGCCGTCGGGCGGCTCGATCTCGCCATCAGCGGGTTCCTTATAATATATAAAAAATCTTTCAGAAAAAACTCGCCGTCGGCGGCCTAAATCTCGCCGTCGGCGGGACAGTTCAATTTTCATCAAATTGAGTCCTTTTTGCTCCAAATTTGCTTCTTTTGTACTTTTTGCCTTCAGCACTTATAAATCTTCATTCCTGCAATAAAACAAAGAAAATACCTTTCTTTAAAGTGTAATATCATATAAAATTGGTATGAAATTCTTAATATATTTTCTAGTGATCAAATTCTCCCAAACTTAACTATTACTTGTCCTCAAGTAATTTTAATACTACGTAAAAGTAATGATTATTTGTAGGTTTTAATTCAGAAATACTATGAATTTGTTTTAAATAAATACTATAGTTAAGTTTAATAGAAATATTTTTAGATATTTAAATTAATTTTATAGATATAAGGCTATTTAGTTATCAAGTTTAAGATGTTTAGTCTTCTATTTATTTCAAGAATGACTATATTTGAAATATTAAATTACTTAAAATATTCAGATGATGAAATTTCATGAAAACACTACTCAGTAAAATACTAATCCATATATATATAAGTTTAGAAATATAACTGAGTTTTTCTTTTAGGTTGATTCAAATGAAGCCAATTTTTGATAAGGCACTTCCTCAAGCTTCTCCTCACTTATATGTATATCTGGATAGCCTGTTAATGATTTTGAACTTCATTCTTCTCTTTCCTAAATTTGAAACTTGAAATATTTCCTTACTTAATATATATATATTTCAAAGTTTTTTTACTTTATTGAGTTTCAATCTTTTCTTTCTCAACTAAATATTTAAGAATTTCATATTTTAAATGTTTTCGCCATTCTTTTCTCTTTTTTTTATTTTAAAAGGAGTCGCCAGCTTGTCGATCGTCGTATATTTCCCTTATTCGAATAAATCTCCCTCCCGAATCAAATAAGTGATTCGAAGAGGAGAGGAACCGATTAAGAAGGGACATACGACAAAGTGACAAACAAGAGAAAAGAAAAACTTTGAGAGTCTACGTGCGATAAACCTCACAAGGATAAGTCAAGCATGTCCGCCCAAACACGATCGGGCAGAGGCACCTTGAACCAATATCCGCGAAAGAAGTATCTACGTAGACTACCCAAAACCAGAGAGTCAAGTGTATGTACCTGTTCTGGGGTCAAGAGCACTCCCAGAGAAACATATTCCTACTGGTTAATTACATCTTGGGGGATACCCAAGAATACTCTCGATAAAAGGAGTTTCACTTTATATTATCATAGACCTGGGGTATAGGCAATCAAAGAGAGATTATTCCGTGTGGGAAAGTCTCGACGCTTCAAAGCTCTCACTAAGCCATCAGGCAGAGAGTGAGTCTCTCACATCCCGAATGGGGTCGCGGCTCATCGGCATATGGAACCCACGGAACAACCTAAATCATCTTGAAGGGGGTATCCCAACACGTCAAAGCACGTCCGGGCCATAAGGGCAGAGGAGAAATCGTCGTATCCCAAACGGGTGGCAGCTTATCGGCATCAGGCCGTCAAAATGATATCAACGAAGTCAAGGAGCGAAAGGGCTCAACATGGGTAGTTAAAAGAAGGAAGGAGTAATCCTAAAGGGGTAAAGGTAGCCAAGTCGGGCTATCACAAACCCGTCATCCAAAGCAGTAGGACCCTAAGTCTACCCGAACGTGAAGGTAGTCGACCCAACACATCCTGAGATCCCCGGTCAGCAATCCAAGAATTGCATTATCCACGGGGACCTCGGTAGCCCTAAGGTCAAAGGAAGGAAACTCTATCCTGTGACTATAAGTTGGAGCTCCAAGAGGTAGGTCTCACACCTGCCAAAGTGGCAAGGATGCCTCAGGAAAGAAGAGAAAGGGAGGTTCAGCTACAAAGCTGCAAACGCTCGAAACAAAAGGACTTACACCCCGTCTGGGCCGGGGAGCCTTCTAACACCCTAGGCGCACTAGACAACCACCTATAAAGGTATGCTGGGCCAGTCAGATTGGAGAAGCACGGGGACTCCTCCTCGGGACATGCAAATATGAATGCGAGTATCTCAGAGCGGTCCTTAAGTAATGTGGAGGCCCTATTAGTAAGACTTGGGTGATAGCCATGCAATGCGACCCATTTAAAATCCGGCCCGAAGGCCATGCAAGAAAGTAAAAGTGCATATTTTAAAATCTTGAATATTTTAATCCTAAAATTCATTTATCTTGAATATTTTATTAGGATTTTTAACATATAAAGTTTACAATTTTAGGGTCCTTAAAGAGCCTAAATGATATCGCAAAATCCCAGATCACAGAAAGAAACAAGAAAAACACATGCATGCATGCAAATATGCAATAAAAGCAAGAAAGAAAGCACTCCATAATAAAATAAAAGAGGCCAAAATGCCGCTGGAACGGCAACATAATCCAGAAAAAGAAAAATGCGGTCGGACACCGCATATACATGCCCGGTCCTAATTCTATACAACAATATAAAAATGCAGAATTAAGATACGGGGCACGAGCATCTGCTCCTGGTCCCCTCCACGTGGTTCTAGCTTCAAAGCGCCTCGGAACCCATGCCCGTATCTTATTTCTGCTACAGGACTCTCCTAGACTCTAAAAGTACATAGGAAAAGAAAAGACTCAATCCTGCATGAAAATAAGTATAAGCGGGAAAGCTCACATGCATATGACGTATAATGAGCCATGCCTTATAAGTGGGGGAGCTAAACAACACCTGCAAGCAAATTGTCAGAAATCATTACTTGCTCCCCCCATAGCGGTACCTGTGTGCACATAGAGACATGGCTCCCTGCAGAAAAGCGCCCTAACATACTACCATACATATGCAGCATGCAGTCACATCGCAGGTAAAGTGCAGAAGAAAGATACCTGGCTAGGGCAACCAATCCATCAAAGAACAATAGCCAGGCATCAAAAAGACTACCTAGCAACCTAAGTCCTAGCCTAGCACACCATCTAACAAAAGTGCACAAACCTAGTGCCTAAGTGCAGGGTAAGTCTGGGTATAGTATGACTTTGATGGGGTCGCCATACCGGCCCCATCCTAAAGATCCGAAGGATCTAAAGGGCTTCACGAAGAGGGGTGACACAAGTTAGATCCAATGGATCCTTAGCACAATCATACTTGTGCCGATCCCGATGACTTAATTCGCATTGCTCATTGGGATCAACCCAACAAGCAATGCTCGTTAAGGCATCGCGACCGACACGGGGTCACTCTCCTAACGAGTAGGACAAGCCATCGAGGAATTGGTAAGCAAACAGTCATGCAAGAAGCCCACATTGTGATTGCTCGACTGAAGTACGAAACAATCACAACGGGCGCCCAAAAGGGCAAGCACACACATCATGCAAAATGCAAGGATGCTACATGCAAAGAGGATGCACCAAAGTGGTGAAGGTGGAGTATACCGTGAAGGCAGTGACTCAGAAAGAGCGGGCATGCCGTGAAGGCAGCGGCCCAAAGGATGGGTATGCCAAGGAGGCAGTGACCCGAAGGTGGGCATGCCGTAGTGGCAGCGGCCCGGAGGTGGGCATGCCGTAGCGACAGCGGCCCGAGCAAATGAGTATGCTGAGGAGACAGTGACTCGGAGGTGGAATAATTCTTACTAGGGAGAATCATAAAAGTGCGGTGCAAATGGAAATGCAAACACAGAATATGGTGCAACATGCAACCAGACCAACATGCACAAACATACAAACATGCAATATAATGCAATAAGTGGTCACATGCAAAATGCAACAAGATGGAGCATGCACATGCAACACAACCCCAACACTCGACGGCATGTCGAACTTGTCCTAACGACCTCACATAGGTACCTAGGGTTGACGCTCTTGGATGTGCGGCATCGCCGCCTCCAGCTTTGGCGTGGCTACGTAGAGGGCTTCCCCCTCCGATTTCTCGTGGGGGAAACTCGCCACCGTTCGTAGGGCGGACTAGCTACAAAGCTTTTTCCGCTCTACGAATGCCCCGATCTTATAGGACGGACTAGCTACAAAGCTTTTCCCGTCCTCTAAGATCGAACTCAACTAATCCCTCCAAGGGAGATTAGGAGCGCCAAAACCGTGGGAAATTGGGATTCCAACCCAGCAGGATTAAGATCTAAAGCTCAGAACAGGGAAATCGCTAGGCTACGAATAGGAATTGGCCAACGCACAAGATTCCTAACCTATAGCTCACTCTAGGTAAATCAACGATCCATTACATAGGCGGTTCGACCGGTCGACACATGTCATCCGGCACCTCCACCCCACGTGGGCGATCGAACCCACGTGCCTAGACCGGACTAAACCTAGGGCTGGCTAAGGGATAGGAAAATCTCACCGCCGCGAAGGTTGAAGACGCGTTCTCTTTATGCTGAAGAAGAGCCCTCGATTCCGGCGAACCGCCGGTGTTCGGTCCACGTGCCGACACACCTCGCAATATGTACCTCGTCGAACATGCAGGGAACGAGAAAAAGACTCAATGAGGTATGCAAAGTACCCAAATAAATAATTCGAGCATAGAAAAATGCATCGAAACATATACCTTCGTAGGGGGGTCGCTCAACATCGGCGAAAGAGGGGAAACAACAAGAATGCCGACGGGAAGAAACGTAGGCAGAGGCCTTTCCCGCGAGGTGGAAGATCGCCGCACCTCCTCGAATAACGACGTCGCTCGCTGTCCAGTGACGTCAAAAAATACTACAGTGAAGCATCCAAGCGCCTGGGATGCGGGGCGACGAAGTGATGGAGCTAGCGCGCCGTTAGCACACTATCATAATAGAAAACACAAGGAGGAAAGTGCGAAGTCCGGGGCTGTGCCTAGGAGCAGGGCTGGTTCGTCACAAGTTCAGCGTCGGCAAAGAAGAAGGTCGGCTGGATATCACCGGTGAGGTGGAAAGGCCGGAAAATGGCCTGCCCAAAAAGGGAAGGCTGCATATAAAAAGCTCGGATCGGAAAAGTAAGCCGGCAAGGAGAGCTCGGACTGGTGGCAGCAAGGCGTCGGCGTAGGGGGGAAGCCGGCAGACTGCTGCCGATCAGGGGGGAAGCCGGCGGTGGGTTCGCCGAGAAGAACAGCGAAGATTTCTGCCGAAGCTGCTTGGAGAAGGGCCGCCGGAGGTGGCAGCATCTTTCTCGCCGGCGACGAGGAGGATCCGGCGAAGGGAGGCGCCGGCGAGGGTGCCGCGAGCTAGTGGTTCGCGAATCGTGCTTGGCGGCCGCGGTTGTGTCGCGATATATGGGATCGGGGGAGAGAGTGTGCGTGAGTTTTTTTTTTATATAAGATAATATATAATATTATATATATATTATATAATAATATTATTATTATTATAATTATAATTATCTTACACGAACTTTTAGCACGTACACGTCCTCGCAGCGAAGTAGATGTCCTTCCTGGCTAAAATCGACGTTCCGGATTCAAGGGCACTGTCCGTTTCATCATCCGGGGTCATTCGGGGCCGCTCGAGCCACTTTTTAAACAATTGGGCCAAAAAGAATAATTCGCATATTTTAAGCCCGCTCGCGATGTCGTAGCAAAATGAACATCCTCCGTAGGTAAAATCGACGTCCCGGACACAATCGTGTGATCCGTTTCGTCATCCGGAGTCGTTCGAGTGACTTTCAGACGATCGCGCTAAAAACGATAATTTGCACAATTTTTACCCCGCCCGCAAAGCCGTAGCAAAATAAATGTCCTTCCTAGGTAATATCGATGTCCCGGACACACTCGCGTGGTCTGTTTCATCGTCAGGGGTCATCTGAAAAAGCTCGCAGGTGGATGAGCCAATTTGAGCTAATTTCCCGTGCGACGCTTCGACTAACACCTGTCGGCCCTGGTATGCTCGAATAGACATCCCATGCATGTAATATATATAAAAAAAATGATGCCAACAAAGGACCCCCAACAAGTGTGGTGCGCCGCTGAGGCACAGTGCACTTGTTGGAAGCATCCTTAGAAGAGAGCATCTCTTGGTAGTCGAGGTGACATCCCAAGAAAAGAGTAAAAGAAACCTCGACCAGGCCAGATAAACTGGACATGGTATGGTCGAGGGTGTGGCTAACCTGTCGTGACCGGTCAATCGCCAGAAATAGGTTCAGAGGCCGTAAAGGCATAACCTAAAAGGGGTGGTTCAGAAGCCGTAAAGGCATAACCACAAAAATAGGTTCAGAGGCCGTAGAGGCATAACCTAGGGGGGTGGTTCAGAGGCCGTAGAGGCATAACCACGAAAATAGGTTCAGAGGCCGTAGAGGCATAACCTAGGGGGTGGTTCAGAGGCCGTAGAGGCATAACCACAAAGAATCCCAACCAGGCCAGAAAAACTAGGCAGGGTATGGTTGGGGGTGGTGGTCAGTAGTCGAAGCTAACTGTCCACTGAAGAGCTCAGCCAGGCCAGATAAACTGGACATGGTATGATTGAGAAAAGATTTTCCTGACCTCATTCGAAACGGCAAAATCGATCTGTCTGACCTCATTCGAAACAACAAAATCAATGAAAATCCCGTACCTGACCACATTCGAAATGGTAGGAGAGAAGGACCCAGCCAGGCCAGATAAATTGGACATGTTTGGCTGGGGTTTTGCCTGACCTTATTCAAAACGGCAATATCAATCTGTTTGACCTCATTCAAAACAACAGAATCGATGAAAACCCCATACCTGACCACATTCGAAACAGTAGGGGAGAAAACTCAGTCATCTCCTGTGACCAAATCTCCTGTTAAGTTTCCTTTGAAAGAGACCCTGATTGCGAGTCTACTGATCTCCTTGAGACAAAACACCCATCACTTTAATCAGGTGGCTATAAAGCACAACATATCCTGATCAAAGGTGGCGATCAAACCAATGAGTATAAAGTATGGTTGACCCACAAGAAAAAAAAAAGGTGGTTCAGAAGCCGTGAAGGCATGACCAAACATAGTGGTTCAGGGGCCATAAAAGCATAACCACATAAATAGGTTCAGAGGCCTTAAAGGCATAACCTAGGGGTGGGTTCAGAGGCCGTAGAGGCATGACCCAAGGAAAGTCTGAAGAAGAGATACTCTCATAAATGAACCGGCCCAAAAGGGACATATGGCCTGAGAAGTATCGAAAGGCTAATGAGCCGGATACGACAATATATTCTCATAAAAGAGCTGACTAGAACGTCATATAGCTCGAGAGGTGTCGTATCAAACGACCACAAAAGTAAAGTTGTCAAAAGACAGGGTATCCTCATAACAAAGCCGACTAAAGTGTCATATGGCTCGAGGAACATGGCTAGAAAGCCGAAAGTGTCCGGAGACGGGATACTCTTGTAAATGAACCGGCCCAAAAGGGACATATGGCCTGAGAAGTATCGAAAGGCTAATGAGCCGGATACGACAATATATTCTCATAAAAGAGCTGACTAGAACGTCATATAGCTCGAGAGGTGTCGTATCAAACGACCACAAAGGTAAAGTTGTCAAAAGACAAGGTATCCTCATAACAAAGCCGACTAAAGTGTCACATGGCTCGAGGAACATGGCTAGAAAGCCAAAAGCGTCCGGAGACGGGATACTCTCGTAAATGAACCGGCCCAAAAGGGACATGTGGTTCGAGAAGTATCGAAAGGCTAATGAGCCGGATATGACAATATATTCTCATAAGAGCTGACTAGTGCGTCATATAGCTCAAGAAATGTCATATCAAACAGCTACAGGGCCAAAACATCAAAAGACGAGATGTCCTTGTACAGAGCCGACTAAAGTGTCATGTGGCTCAAGAAACATCAAGGTATATGGCTATGTAAAGCTGAAAAATGCTCTCATAAGAGAACCAGTCGAAATGGGCATGCGGTTTGAGAGACCTCAAAGCCAAATGGCTACAAAACCCGACGTGCCTCATAATAAGGTCTTATCATCAAGGGTCGGCCAAGTGAAGGTAATAGTGTCGTTGATTGGAACATCAAATGATCGGGAAGGTATATATCCCAATCGAGGTAGTCTAGGAGATATGTATCCTGACTACACATCAAGTAGAGTAGGAGGTATGTATCCTACTTCTCATATCAAATGGCACAGAAGGTACGTATTCTGGGCAAGCATCAGAAAGGACAAGAGTTATGCATCTTGCCTACACATTAAACGAGCAGTGATATGGCGCAACAGCCTGAGGCAACATGCTCAAAGTATAGTCGGATGTCAAAACGCTCCGAAAGAACATGGATCGGTGTTAAAATCGATACGACATGTGACTCGACGTGGTGGATAGAACTAACCGAAGTAGTCGAAAATATCAAATAGGACAGGGGAGGTATCCTGCCTATGCACCGAATGAGCGACCATATGGCTAAAATAGCCTGAGGTATCGTGCTCAAAGTATATGCTGGATGCATGGAGCGATCCAACTAAACATGGATCGGCGATAAGGCCGATGCAACATGTTACTCGATGTGGCAGACAAAACTAACCAAATAATCGAAAAAATTAACGGGGTTAGGTAACCGAAATGGTCTAACCACAAAAGTGCTTTTATGTAAGCACTAGCGAGACAAATCTCGCAGGGGATTCTCCCATTTAGCAAATAATTATGCTGGGAGGCATCAAATATCCCGGTGTAGACATGGATCAACTGAGCGACTGATATAACATGTCATTCAATGAGGCGGACCAAACTAACCAAGCCAATTGAAATATCATCAAGGTGGACTCACTAGTCCAAATTTAGAGTGCTTTAAGCAAGCACTAGCGAAATAAGTCTCGCTAAAGTGGCCCTCAAAACTATTGAAGTAGTTGTCGCTGAGGAGAGCTCAATGGATATTTCCTGCAAGAACTGGCTAAGGCAATTCCTGTTTGGGACAATACCGAGGCGAACGTCATGCCTCAGAAGTGCAACTGACTAGCGACATGGATCGAATAGAGAATAGACGAAGTCTAAATTCGATACAACATGTCGCTCCAACAAGGCAATGAAAATTGACCGAGTCAAGAATATCAAAGAGGGTGGATGGTCAAAACATACCAACCCTATACGATACTGCTACCGGAAATTTGATAGAATGAATTCTAATGGGAATTACCACAGTATCCAAGAGTGGTTGGTAAAAAAATATAGCATTCCAACCGCATGGGTGCATGGATCTCAGACCAACCCAAATACATCCTCC
Source organism: Papilionanthe hookeriana x Papilionanthe teres (assembly GCA_022702705.1). Classification (NCBI taxonomy): domain Eukaryota; kingdom Viridiplantae; phylum Streptophyta; class Magnoliopsida; order Asparagales; family Orchidaceae; genus Papilionanthe; species Papilionanthe hookeriana x Papilionanthe teres. The sequence goes on from CM040436.1 coordinate 61,092,514, forward strand.
TAAGAGGGAAAATGCCGCACTCATTTGAAATGAGCGGGAGACTCTAATTCGGACCCACACAGGGTGCTCGACCGAATAGAGGAGTCGAGGAAAGAAGTATGGCTTTCCCGCACAAAAGAGGCATCAATCGAACTTGACCTCAGTCAGTCGAGATACCTTAGAAAGGTTGGGCAAAATAGAGCGAACCAACGAAAAGATATTTAGCCGGAAGACCAAAACATATCCCTTAAGAGGGAATACACCACACTCATCTGAAGTGAGTGGGCCCAAGCATATCCGTAAAAAGGTGCTCAGTTCGGACCCTATGTAGAATGGGTAACCGAACAAGAATGCTAGGAAAGGGCATGACTTTCCTGCATAAGGCAAATATCAATCGAAATTGACTCCGTCAATCGAGATATTGCGAAGGTTAGCTAAGCAAGATATGATAACCATAATTGCAAGATATGATAACCATAAAGCTATGCTCAAATCCTCCAAAAAGATGGTATCTTCCACTCTCACTGTGACGAGAGGGATAAATGTATCTACCACACTCATTTATGATGGGTGGGACACACTTGCTCGAACCCACTCAAAGCGAGGAGCCAAAGAGAAAAGATAAGAGAAGTACTTGGCTTCTCTTACACCGATTACTGGTTGCGCCAGGTATAAGCCGCTCGTAAGACTTCCACTTTATCTGTTTAGCAATTCAGCAATCAGTTTTAAGAGATGCACAAGACCTCTCTTACTTGCAATGAAGCAAAGGAATGGGTGGGTGTACAGTGTCGTACAACATACCCACAAAGAAGGCTAGTCAACTTCCGAAGGAAGGACTGCCAGGAACCCGAAGGTCAACACATAAAGTGTACAAGCAGGTGGGTAAAAAGCCCACAAGATGGCAAGCCTTTCTTCCGAAGGAAGGGCCACCGGACCCAGAGGGTCGCCACATAGTACGTAAGGGTGGTGGGTGAAGAGTCCACACACAAGAAGGAGAGTCAACTTCCAAGGAAGGACTGCCGGACCCAGAGGGTCAACGCATCAAGCGTGATATAATGTGGGTGTACGGTATGTCGTACAACATGCCCACAAAGCTATTGAGAGCCTTCCATGCCATTTATATTTTTTCATTGGCATTAAATATATATATTTTTTTATTCCCAACATAAGTCGTTATGGGGAATGATTTGGCGTGACATGCCAACTCAATCTGGTAAGTGGAGCTCTCAAGTAAGTATCCTAGACTCATGACCAGATATACCATGCAAAATATGAGATTTGCAAAATTCGAGTCCGAGTGGGATTTTCCTTAAGTACTCTTCCCTAGTCCTCGTCCTTTAATTATTTTCATCCTTAGCCTAGATAGGCCTCATCATTCATATCCGGATGTAAAGAAATGTTTTCATTTTGGAGATGTCTTTAAATCAATTACTAATTTATCGGTCATCCCGATGTCACTTAAACAATTCTCTCGAACCTTAATATTCTAAGGATCTTACCGGGAGAATTTTGAAATCAAAAGTTCTTTATATCGAATTTTTGATTTCCCACTCACCTCAAGCTTCGTCTCGGGAGTGTTGATCATTTTTTTTAATCTTTCAATCGTTTTTTCTTTTTTCTTTATTATGAAGCCTTTCACACTTTTTTTATCTCTCCTGAGAATTACTATATCTGGTGAGCTTCTTTTTGTTATAAAGTAATTTACTCGACTCAAAAATCTCTCGAAGAAAGATTCTTAGAATTTTATGGCACATTACTTGTCAAGCTTCCATCGGTCTAGCTGAATGGAAAAGTAAGAGATCTAAATAGTCTCTGAAACTACTCACATCTCAATGACACCCATCTAGTCACTCTGAGGTGTTCTCAGGACTTAAGGTGAAAGTTCACTAAAGTAAGGGATTCGGTCATCAAGACATAATTCAAATCCCCCGAACCATGAAGATCAGCAAATCCTAAGAAGGTGCATACATGGTCTGACTTAAACGCATCCTCAGGATCTATCATAGATTCAACCTCAAAAATAAAATCGAAGGAAAATCCAAGATAAGATCAACTAAGGAGCACAGTTCCTTTCGGAAGCGTCTCAACGGCCTCTGTAAATGGAGCCGAAATATCAAGAGGTACAGGGATAAGAAGCCACTGCCTCTTGGTCAAGGTATATCTCGGTTAGATAAGCAGCGAGGTCTAACCGGTAGTGTCGGATATCGAGGTATCACGACGAGTCATGGACTGATTTATCATGACAAAGTACTTTAATCAGTTCAACATGAATATTAACATGGTGATAAGAATCAACCAAGTCAAACAAAATATCCATGAGGTTGGATATAGGAGATGAATCCATCTCACAGTGATGCTTTCTCACAAAGAACAGACTAAAAGTCAATAAGGTCCTAGATATGTGAGGCACCAAATCCTAGTCAGGTTCAAAGTAGACTGACTAAATAAAATGCTAGACAAACAAGTTGGTCTTAGCAAAGAAATGCTCTCATCAAGAGCTTAGCCAGAAGGCAAACATAGCTTAAATCAAATGAGGCACTCTCAAACAGCCTGGGAGATGTGCATCCCAGCTAAACATGGATCGACTAAGGCTAGCAAAATGGACTAGTCAATACAACATGTTATCAAAAAAAGATTTTTCGGGGTGTCCCCCAATCGAAGTATAAAACTTCAACTATAGCCTTGCTTAATAAATGAAAGAGGTCGAATAAAGCACTCTTCAAAGCAAAGGCAAGTAAACTCCTCGCTGTCAAATGTGGAAAGTCATTCTACATGTAACGTCGGAATATCAAGAGACATGGTGGCAAGAATTTGCCTAACCCAATGAGTACTCGCCGAAGTACGGCGATCAACTTATGTCCTCAAATAAGGAGGGAATCGACGGGGTATGCCCCGGATCTCCCTTTATCGACATAGGACAAATTCATCTAGCGCGATGAAAAGGAAGCCACAAAATTTTCCTCATGATTTCAGGAAAGAGTTAGCACATCATGTATGGGCAAAAGCCGCTCCAACAGGATCATCAATGATACCTGGCACAACATCTGGTAAGTGGCACCAAATACCGTGACAAGGGTTCCATGCAACACATCGGCGAGTCTCATGTCCTACACAACAGATGGCAAACATCCAGATCTTGTAGTGGACTGAGAAGTATATCTCGGTCTCCTACTATAAGGATCGTGGGGTATGGTAAGTAGAGGAGTTCTTACACAACATGCTTAGATATTTCAGAGATCTAAGCAAGGAACTCATCTCTAGAAATAGGACCCTGTCCTCTCAAAGAGGAAACTAGAGTCTCAACAGGTAAAGAGACCTGTGGCTGAATCAGCTGCTATGGTTGCAGCAGTCTGTTCCTATTCTTCTGGACGCCCTTGCCCAATGTAAAGACAGGCGAGGTCTCAGAGTAACCAGAACAACTGGGGCTGGGACAGTCGTCAAACCAGCAAAAACATTTCCCCTTAAAGAGGAAGATGCTCCTACGATCTTCTAAGTCAAAGAACTCGTGGTAGCAACAACAGTACGGACTGCAAGGTGAGAATGACTTACATCCGGAGGAGGGAAGAATCCCAAGCAAACTTGACTGGAGTGTAGTCCACATAACCAGACAGAGGAGAGAAGATGATTCTTAACTGACGGGATATTAGCGTCATCCCGTGCTATAACCGAAATAAGTCATGACGGGGACATACCACACCGCCAAGGGACCGAAATAGCGATCCTCAGCCGCCGGGATTTAGCACCATCCCGAGCCAGATCCAAAACGTGTCGTAACGTTGACATGGTCCACAACGTCGGAGGAGAAGAAAAAGTGATTCTCAACCTTCAAGATTTAAGTATAAATCTCGGGCCGGAACCAAGACAAATCATGGCGGGGACCCGGTCCACACCGCCAGATGACGGCACCATAACAGGTAACTCTAACACTCTTAGATAGTGCAACATCTGCGAGGATGGAAATCCTCAACATATGGATGGACTAAAATAGAGGCTAGTAAACAGGAAAGAGCGTTGTAGCGCATCGCCATCTGGCACTAGTCCTTTCCTCGAGGGAAAAGTAAAACCGATACAAGTTGCTACAACGAAAGTAGTACTACATGCACAACTCCTTTTCAAAGGAAGGCACGTAGCAAATGTCCAATGAGGACTTGGTCCGCGCAACGGGGACCGTAGCAAAAATGACTCAAAACGGGGGCCGAAAGGCACCTCCTAAACGGGAGTCAAAATGGGTATAGAAACCTGATACAAGCAATGCTCGCTAAATTTGCAGCAATCTATTCCTAGTCCTCCCTGGCCTTCCCGCCTAATCGAGGGACAGTGGATCCTCGTGGAAAACTGGAACGAAAAGAGAGTCGGGACAAATGTCACAACGACGACGTAGTGACAAACCTCATCGCTAAAAGAAAACTCACCTGCCTATGGCAAGGAGACACGTGAGAACACGGAGGGACAAGTCTAGAAAAGACCGTAAGGTGTGGCGGCGCATCGCTATCGAGCGTCGTCCTCTTTTTGCAAAATAAGCGAACGCGATGCGAGCCACCACAGCAAAAACAGCTAAATGTGTACGACTCCCCTTTAAAGGGGGAGGACACGGAGGAAAACGCCTCAGATAGCGCAGGAACAACTCAATATGCACGTCTCTCCTTTTAAAAGGGAGGGCATAGAGCAAAACGTCTGAGAGAGCGTAAGAACAAATCAATATACACGTCTCCCCTTTTAAGGGGGAGGGCATAGAGAAAATGCCTCAAATGGCGTATGAAAGACTCAATGTGCACGTCTCTCCTTTTAAGGGGGAGGGCACAAAGCAAAATGTCTCAAAGGGCGTAGGATTACGTAAGGTAACCCCACAGGGGTGCTCGAAAGAACTGAAGGTTATGACACCCTCAGGAGCACAGAAACGCTTGAGGAGAGGGGAAAGAGCTCTCCCTGGCGGCAACGATCATATCCATATTTCTGCCCTTCCGCGTAGCGGGGCAAAAAGGGACAATGATAAAAAATAAGGAAAGGTCAAGAAACCAATCAAAAAACTACAACGACATCGATGCATGCGATAATGCTGCAACCGAAATGTCGAGGGTGAGAGAAGGGACAGATTGCATCGAGTTGCTACCCCTAGCAACCGATACATGGATTGAAAACTAAGGTCTCACAAAAGGCTCAACTGTGACTCGAAGGAAGAGAACCAGGTCACGATAATATGAGCGAAACTCCAAGTATGGAGAGAGGCTATAACCTCAGGAAAAGCGAAACTCCAAGTATGGAGAGAGAGACTTCTCCCCGGCGGAGTCGCCGGCTTTACGAATACGCCGGGATCCACAAGACTCATAAGCGAAAACTCCAAGTATGGAGAGAGAGACTCATCCCGACGGAGTCGCCAGTTTTGTTTTCGCCATTCTTTTCTCTTTTTTATTTTAAAAGGAGTCGCCAGACTTGTCGATCGTCGTATATTTCCCTTATTCGAATAAATCTCCCTCCCGAATCAAATAAGTGATTCGAAGAGGAGAGGAACCGATTAAGAAGGGACATACGACAAAGTGACAAACAAGAGAAAAGAAAAACATGGAGAGTCTACGTGCGATAAACCTAGCAAGGATAAGTCAAGCATGTCCGCCCAAACACGATCGGGCAGAGGCACCTTGAACCAATATCCGCGAAAGAAGTATCTACGTAGACTACCCATAACCAGAGAGTCAAGTGTATGTACACGTTCCGGGGTCAAGAGCACTCCCGCGAGGAACGTATTCCTACTGGTTAATTATATCTCTTGGGGGATACCCAAGAATACTCTCGATAAAAGGAGTTTCGCTTTATATTATCATAGACCGGGGGTATAGGCAATCAAAGGGAGATTATTCCATGTGGGAAAGTCTCGACGCTTCAAAGCTCTCGCTAAGCCATCAGGCAGAGAGTGAGTCTCTTACATCCCGAATGGGGTCGCGGCTCATCAGCATACGGAACCCACGGAACAACCTAAATCATCTTGACGGGGGTATCCCAACACGTCAAAGCACGTCCGGGCCATAAGGGCAGAGGACAAATCGTCGTATCCCAAACGGGCGGCAGCTTATCAACATCGGGCCGTCAAAATGATATCAACGAAGTTAAGGAGCGAAAGGGCTCAACATGGGTAGTTAAAAGAAGGAAGGAGTAATCCTAAAGGGGTAGAGGTAGCCAAGTCGGGGTATCACAAACCCGTCATCCAAAGCAGTAGGACCCTAAGTCTACCCGAACGTGAAGGTAGTCGACCCAACACATCCTGAGATCTTCGGTCAGCAATCCAAGAATTGCATTATGCACGGGGACCTCGGTAGCCCTAAGGTCAAAGGAAGGAAACTCTATCCTGTGACTATAAGTTGGAGCTCCAAGAGGTGGGTCTCACACCTGCCAAAGTGGCAAGGATGCCTCAGGAAAGAAGAGAAAGGGAGTTTCAGCTACAAAGCTGCAAACGCTCGAAACAAAAGGACTTACACCCCGTCCGGGCCGGGGAGCCTTCTAACACCCTAGGCGCACTAGACAACCACCTATAAAGGTATGTTGGAGCCGATCGGATTGGAGAAGCACGGGGACTCCTCCTCAGGACATGCAAACATGAATGCAGTTATCTAGAGCGGTCCTTAAGTAATGTGGAGGCCCTATTAGTATGACTTGGGTGATAGCCATGCAATGCAACACATTTAAAATCCGGCCCGAAGGCCATGCAAGAAAGTAAAAGTGCATATTTTAAAATCTTGAATATTTTAATCCTAAAATTCATTTATCTTGAATATTTTATTAGGATTTTTAACATATAAAGTTTACAATTTTAGGGTCCTTAAAGAGCCTAAATGATATCGCAAAATCCCAGATCACAGAAAGAAACAAGGAAAACACATGCAGGCATGCAAATATGCAATAAAAGCAAGAAAGAAAGCACTCCATAATAAAATAAAAGAGGCCAAAATGCCGCTGGATCGGCAACATAATCCAGAAAAAGAAAAATGCGGCCGGACTCCGCATATACATGCCCGGTCCTAATTCTATACAACAATATAAAAATGCAGAATTAAGATACGGGGCACTAGCATCTGCTCCTGGTCCCCTCCACGTGGTTCTAGCTTCAAAGCGCCTCAGAACCCATGCCCGTATCTTATTTCTGCTACAGGACTCTCCTAGACTCTAAAAGTACATAGGAAAAGAAAAGACTCAATCCTGCATGAAAATAAGTATTAGCGGGAAAGCTCACATGCATATGACGTATAATGAGCCATGCCTTATAAGTGGGGGAGCTAAACAGCACCTGCAAGCAAATTGTCAGAAATCATTACTTGCTCCCCCCATAGCGGTACCTGTGTGCACATAGAGACATGGCTCCCTGCAGAAAAGCGCCCTAACACACTACCATACATATGAAGCATGCAATCACATCGCAGGCAAAGTGCAGAAGAAAGATACCTGGCTAGGGCAACCAATCCATCAAAGAATAATAGCCAGTCATCAAAAAGACTACCTAGCAACCTAAGTCCTAGCGTAGCACACCATCTAACGAAAGTGCACAAACCTAGTGCCTAAGTGCGGGGGTAAGTCTGGGTATAGTATGACTTTGACGGGGTCGCCATACCGGCCCCATCCTAAAGATCCGAAGGATCTAAAGGGCGTCAAGAAGAGGGGTGACACAAGTTAGATCCAATGGATCCTTAGCACAATCATACTTGTGCCGATCCCGATGACTTAATTCGCATTGCTCATTGGGATCGACCCAACAAGCAATGCTTGTTAAGGCATCACGACCGACACGGGGCCACTTTCTTAACGAGTAGGACAAGCCATCGAGGAATGGGTAAACAAACAGTCATGCAAGAAGCCCACATTGTGATTGCTCGACTGAAGTACGAAACAATCACAACTGGCGCCCAAAAGGGCAAGCACACACATCATGCAAAATACAAGGATGCTACATGCAAAGAGGATGTGTTGACCTCATTTTTGATGAGGTCTTCTCTCCTTCTTTTTAGTACTTAGGATCTAGTCTTAGGCTTTTTCTTTGACTATCCTAGAGGATTAGAATTGGGACCCATCACTTAGAAATTCAAACCACTTCTTAACTCCCTGCAAACTTCACAAACTTGATTGTAGACCCCTAATCACTTAGAGGGTTGAAATCAAATGTGGAAGTTTAAAGGATGAGTTCCTATAGGATTCTTCGGCCTTAGGACCGCCCAGGTGGCTCGGTCCGCTAGTGAAGGGGCTGACTTACACACACACTACACCTATACACTACACCTTCACACACCTCCTTAAAACCACACCCATACCCAATTTGACCTCCTGACTCATGAAGGTGATTCACATGGATGGTCCTTAACCCCTAAGCCCTTGCGCAGAGGGTTAGGAATAACATAGTGGGTGCCTCAAATGAGTCCCTTCATGGCTCATGTGAGCTTGATATGGCTTCATGGCTCAACCAAAATGATTTCATTCCACTTACATTCACCCAAGCTTCAATTTTCCAATTTTCAATTTTTGACCCCCGGACCCTACACCCGCCTAGCTCTACCCAATACCCTTGAAACCACCCAAAATTTGCAAAATCACCTAAATCACCCAAAAATCCTCAAGACCAATCCTAAACATTTCCTCACCACTCAAATTGATCATCCATAGCCAAAAACACCAAAAATTCCAAAAATACCTCCCAATACCCTCCAAATACCCAAAATGCCCCTCTTAGCCAAAAAATCCAAAATTTCAGAAAATTCCCAGAAAATTCCAGAAAATCCCAAATATTCCCAATTTCATTTTGTTCAACTACACCATGGGCTAATTTTGTCAATTTACCCCACGTTTATCAAAATCCCCAATTTGACCCATTTTAACCCAAAATGAACCCAATGTCAAACCAAACCTATCCAATTGACCCAAATTCTAGTCCAATTCAATTCTAAACTTCAATTCAACATCCCCAACACCAATCTAGACTAAATCCAAGTCCAATTTGATTGACATTTGGATCCAATTTCACTTTTGGCCTTAAAGCCCAATTTGGACCCATGACCCAAACTTAGCCCAAACTCATCCAATTCAACTCCAATTAACCCCAAATCTTTTCTAAACCTTCCTTAACATCCCCATAAACAAAACACTAACATGATTTGCCCAAATTTTAGACCCAAACCCCACTCAAATTCAACCCAAAACTAAAAGGCCCAATTTTAACCTAAACCTAAACCTAGCCCAAATAGACCCAAACCTCAAAATCAAAACCCAACCAAAGCCAAAACCTCTTTGAAACACTCCCATAAACATTTCCCAACATTAATTTTACATCAATTTCAACCCTAGCCCAACATTGGCCCAAGTTAGCCCAATTTGACCTACATTGGCCCACTTACCAAATGAACCCAAATTCAAACCAATTCAATTCCAAATCACACCAAATTGACTCCAAACCATTCATGGAACATCCCTAAACCAATTGTAACAATTTTTTGGCCCAATCCTTCACAAAATTACCATCCATAAATTTATTTTTTTTAAAACCAAAAGCCCACCTTCTTAAAAACCCTCCTAAAAGCCCAAATTTCATGCTAAAGCCCATATGACAAATTCTTCTCATCATACCATTAATTAAAATCAATCCCTAAGTTTGAGAATTCATCATGAAGCCATTCCAAATTAAGCCCCATACAAATTCCCATCAAAATACCAAAATTTTTCTTAAATCCATTTCCATGAAATTGACTTAACTTTTCCCAAGCCAAAGATGAGCCATGAAGCCATGCATGAGCCACATGGGAGCCATGAGAGCCATGGAATCTACTTTCCACCTCACCATACCCAAGATGGCAAGAGAAGGAGGCCCTTTCCATACTCTCTTAAGAGTGATTAACCACTTCCATGACTCCACTAAACCATGCTTAGACTTAATTGTACTTGGATTGTGACTTGACCCCACTAATCAAGCCGATCCAAATCACTTTCTCTTCAGCCTAAACCAGGCCTTGGGTGGTGCACCTAGCCCAAATGGATGGGTTGACCAATTTGAGCCAAAATGAGCCCTCTCCCATTCCATTCTAATCCAAGCCTTTTACACATGGCATTTGCTAATCGCCTACACTAAACCCCGCCCCGACCCACCCGAACAAGATGGTGACCAGTGCTCGGCCGGCCAGCCACCGTGTCCCCGGAAAACACCATGGCCGAGACCTCGGGAGGAGCCAAACTTTGGAATTCCACCTCGCCGAGCCGCCCCATGCCCAATGGCCATCATAGCTGTTCTTCCCATGTCCAGCAGCAGCCGATCCCAACCCTCGGCCATCCCCGCGAGGCTCTCCAGCCCACCTCTATTTAAACACCACCTCCTCTCGGCCATGAGAGGTGCCGAACCAAACCTTAAGGAAACTCGCCAAAATCATTCCGCATCACTCTCCACACATAGAGCACTTGATCCCCACTCGAATTCCAGCCCCAATTCCCTCCAATCGAGCTCAAATATGAGCTCAAACTTTATCCCAAAAACCAAGACACTTCTTCACAATGAGCCAATCCCCAAATTGATTGGTCCTACACCTTCACTCGGACCAAGAGGAGAAGTTTCCCACCGAAAGCCCCATCTCCAGAGCCACCCAGCTTGCTCCGTACTCCAAGCTTTGTGATCGGGCTTGGTCGAAATCATACCTAGACAATTCACCGGAGCAGGAGACTTCATCCGGAGCTTGTCGGGATCCAATCGAAGGTGACACAACCCTCAGATTGAAGCCACACTTCTCTGAGCAAAGGTGTGAGCTAACTCTTTATCCTGAGCTTCTGGAGATTCTCCATTTCAAATGCCTTAATTTCAATGCATGATCACCATATAGATGTGTTCGTCTCTTCAAGACGAATCCATAGAGCATAAGAACACAAAAATCCGTTAAGTATTGAGTGAGATATTAGGGATTTAGTGTGGACGGTTCTCGGGTTAGGAGGCTTGGGGACGATGAACGGATGCCGTTCATTTAATACACACGCGGACGGACGGCCAGGATCGCGCCGGATGAGGAGACGGAACGATACAGCGGGCCCCCGGAGCGCTGAGTTGGATGGCGGCGCCGAATCAGAAGGCGACGCGTGTGCGTTCGGAGCTGCCAAGGTTGAGTCAGCGCCGCCGTTTTAAATAGAAAATTAGGGTATTTTCTTATTTATTTAATTCCCTAAACTTGGAAAATTCATAACTTTGTGTAGAAAAATCAGAAAAATAAAATAAAAATACCGACTTGCTCAGTGAATAGAGGAGAATAATGTGGAAAAGAAATCATTTAATTTCATTAAGTATTTTATTTTTAATGATTTATTTACCCTCTGCATTGTTTTAATTCTCCATGCATATATGAAATTCACCATGACATGAGACCATAGGGCTTTTGAAGCCTCTAAATTTGGGAACATTCCCTGAATTTTCCAAAGTCAGAGGCCATCCCTATGAGAAGTTATTGATTTTTCAAATTCATGTTGCTGTTTTGAGTATTTTAAATCCAATAATTAGCATGTTGTGAAATAAATTCTAGGAAAATTTGGAGATGTTTATTATGACCAGAGGACCCTAGGAAAAATAGGTTTTGAATTAATCCACTTGGAATAACCCTAATTGGCTTAAACACCCTAAATAGGTTCTTAATTAATTAGAGCTAATCATACATCAAATTGACTTGAAATCAATTCTCCATTGACCTTTAGGATCAGGAGAACCCACCATAAAAGTTTGAAGTCAATTGGACTTGGTTAGCCCTATCAAATGGGTGGATTAAGCCATTTAGCCAATTTAAACTTTGAAAATTCATAACTTTCAAAATACTTTTCAAAAATTCACCAAATTGGTTTTGGAGCCTCTCTGATATTAGGGGAATTTAAGAAAATTAAAATTTCAATTTTCTAAAAAAGTTGATTTTTTGCATTATTTTAATGTTTTAATAATTAAAAAATAATAAAAATCATGAAAATAATAAAATTCACCAAAATGTCACATTTTGAATTTTAATCACATAGGAACAAACCCCATATTTTTCCTAGGTCTCTATGATGAGATATTAAATTTTAAAGCCCTAAGGTAATTTTAAAATAAAAAAAATGTATTTTCTAGTATTTCTACCAAAATAATTCTAATAAATCAAAGAAAAATCAGAAAATTATGAAAATTGATTTTCTGATTTCCTTGATATCAGAGAGATTTTTAAAAAAATATAAAATTCATTTTTCAACCTTTATTTTATTTTTAAATTAATTAATACTCCAAAACTCAAAATAATTATAATAAAAATAATATAATTCAAAAAATTACCAAACTTGGTCCAAGTGGTTCTATGCTCATTAGAAATGTCCCATAATTTTCTTAAGGACAGAAACTTTCCCTTGGTCATATTATTAAATTTTTCTTGGAAATCCTTATTTTCCACCATAAATAATTACATAAATAAATTAAATACAGAAAAATCACATTTTCTCCTCTAATGTCTTTATTGACATATGAGTGAAGTCACATAAAAATTTCAAATTCATTTGAGCTCAATTTAATGAGTTATGAAATTATTAAGCTTGAAGGGCAAAATGGTAATTAAAATTTTAACCCTTAATTAAAACTTTAGGCTTAATAAAATGAAAAGGTAAAATATTTGATCTTAATCTGATTTGGATGATTGAAATTTAAATAATTAAAGGGTAGAAACCTACTAAACAATTTAAAAATAATTAAAATAAACCTTAATAAAACAATTAATTAAATTTGGAAGAATAATAAATTTTGAATTATTAAGATAGGGATATTATTAGGAAGAGATTTGTTCTTTAATTTAAGAATCCCTAAATTAATCATCCCAATAATATTTAATTCCTAATTAAGATGATAATCTAAGTTTAAGATTTAAAATGCTAAAAGATTTAATCATTAAAATAAGTTAAAGTTAAATTATTTAAAGCAAACCTTTTTAAAATAAAATATTAAATTAAATTAAATTAAATTTAATTAAATTAAATTAAATTAAAACAAATTAAATTAAATTAAATTAAAACATGTTAAATTAAATTAAATTAAAAATATTAAATTAAATTAAATTAAATTAAATTAAATTAAATTAAATTAAATTAAATTAAATTAAATTAAATTAAAACATGTTAAATTAAATTAAACTAAATTAAATTAAAACTAAATCAAATTAAATTAAATCAAATTGAATTAAATTAAGCTAAAGCATTTTATATTAAATTAACTTAAATTAAATTAAATTAAATTAAACCACATTAAATTAAATTAAGTTAAATTAAATTAAATTAAATTAAATTAAATATAACATCACCTAAGACATGAAGAATTCAAAATAAATCTAAAACAACTTGAACACTATTCCAAACTTAAATCCATTAACTAAAATTAAATCATAAACCACTCGAACATCCATTTGCCCTCAAAAGCTCGTGATGTCATAACTCTTAAAAGGAGCGTTAAGTGAAGTGTTACTTCATTCATAGGATATTCAAATGTCCTAGTTCACTGAGCAAGACAACAAACTTAAACTCCCGGACGATTAATTCATTTGTATAATTAAATTCACTTGGACTTAGAATAATCCTAGAAATGTTGAAAAGATGTTTAAGACTCGTCTTAAGCACTTCCTCGATATGATAGGATATTTATAAGAACAATTGAACTTAATTGTTCTTTGATGAAGAAAATCGTCCTCAAACCAAAATACAAGAACCTAGACGTCATAGGAAATGACTAGCTATAGGATTAGGAACTTGGTAGAAAACCATAACCCTTCCCTTAGCTTTACCTAGGAACTTACTTTAAATGCTTAAATATTCTAACCGTGTTTTAAGTGCAACTTGGGATGACGGGAAGACCCTCCAGTACGCTTTTATTTTATTGTAAATTTACCTTATTGCAATTTATTTAATCGCATCGCACTTACTTTTCTTGCATGATAAACAACTCGTTGCATGAAAACCTACACCATTAGGATAGTCCCTAAAACCGAAACCAAAACTAAATTAAAAGTCATTGCAAGATAAAATTTACCGCCACAACATTTCAAAATATAAAACAACTCAAAATTTAATCACAAACGTAACAACAAAACTACAACTACAACTAAATTAAAACGTCTTGTTGGATGATCGGGAATACCTCGGATGATGTAACCTACGTGTTGCTAACGGGATTTCCCACGGTCTAAATGAAAGTGTGGAACTCACTCGACTGAGTTTAGCAAATTCATCTGGACTAAGTGAATCCGATAAAAATAACGATGCCTGAAGGATGGAACCGTGGGATCTTAACCGGTGTTGTTATAATCAACTTTAAGATTTGTTTAATTAAAATATTAAAAAACACTTGGAAATTAAGACTTTCTCTAAACCAGAACACTTCTCTCATCTCCTGATTTATGACTTCTAAAATTAAACCTCTGCAACAACAAGGAGCTCGGAGCATGGTGGGCAGCACGACCATCGTCATCAGCAAAACCTGAGTCTACTTCAAGCAAAACTTTCCTTAGAACTAAATAACCAAGCCATAGGACTTCGAGGTAGTTCGCTCTAGTGCAACATAAATCCTCAACTCTTCGTTAGGCATTTGCATGATCATGTCATGTAAATTAAGCCCTAACCGGTCTTAGGACTCCGAGGTGGTCGTTCGGTACGACACAAACCCTCACATCTTCGAGACTATTTGTATGATTTTATCATACAAATATAAGTCCTAATTAATTAAAATTGGCAAGATCAAAATATTAGATAAACATTAGGACTTTCCTAAATTCCAGCCAAACAATAGGATAGTCGGGAAATTACCGAAGTTCGCTTCGAATCTGTGATTTCTCCTACCTTTCTTCCTTTGAATTCCCAAAATAAAATGTTCCAAATTTGATCCATTCCCTATCGAAATTCCAAGATTCAATCCATCGAAAACTTAAACTTCGAAATTCTTGAGAGCGTAACTATCGATTATTATCGAGAGTTTTCTTAGGTGATTCCCGTCACTTAAGATGTAATTAACTATAGGGGCTTGCCCTTATAGGGAATTTTAAGAACCTGTGTAATATAAACCCCGTTTAATGTTTTCATATTAAACAAGTGGAATTTGTCGGCTTATAAAATTGGTTCGCAGACCAAAC
Source organism: Papilionanthe hookeriana x Papilionanthe teres (assembly GCA_022702705.1). Lineage (NCBI taxonomy): Eukaryota > Viridiplantae > Streptophyta > Magnoliopsida > Asparagales > Orchidaceae > Papilionanthe > Papilionanthe hookeriana x Papilionanthe teres. The sequence continues at coordinate 61,107,615 of CM040436.1, forward strand.
GGATGTCACAAATCTTCTAGTTTATTTAATCGAGCCTCATCATCAAGTAGTGTGTCTATTCTTCGGGATAGATATACGGCTTGTAATGTGGTGCTCATTTATATAAACTATTTGGGATGTGAGATCAGTTTGATTTCATATCTTAAAATTTTCAAATTTAAAATTATTTTCAAAATCAAATACTACTTTCTAAATTATATATATATTTAAATTAAATTTAAAATTCGCCGACAACTTCTGTAGGCGACCCCCCTTTTTAAAAATATACAACCTAAAAAATATGCCGACAATTTCTGGCGACTCCGCTGGGGATGATTCTTCTCTCCATTTTTAATCAAATAATTCTGCTTTCAAAAATCGGTAGTGTATCCATGTCCCTAATGGATCAAACTACCCCTCTTTCCGTTGGAATATTATGTTCATTTCTACCTTGAACGAGTATAGCCAACATTCTCCCGGATTTAGGAGCCACTGTTTAGACACCCCTAAACAGAGAGGTTCCGAGATCCTTTTACCTCATTTCTGAGGTGGGGTGGACCCCCAATAGGTGTTAGTTTAGGAGTGATCCTTCGAGTCGAGAAGTCTTGCATAAGACTTTCTTTTCCTTTCTAATTCTGAATCAGATTCATTACCTTCTCTACACCTTTGAACATTCCGTTCTAAATAAACAAACCCTCTAATGAATGACTCTTTTAACAAATATACATGAACAAGAATGTGTTCGGACTCTTTTCGATTCCTTTCTTTTCGTCCCGATGAGAAGAAGCATAACTTGGGACCGACAATCGAATCTACCTTGCGAAAATGGAAGCCCCAAAACCGATTTTCTCCTTCACCAATGGACTGGACTTCGCTGTTTACAAGGATGAGCTGCCCGACAATGGGATCATCCGGTTTGGACAAGGGTTTGAGAACACAAATGTCAAGATCGCTGACGTTACCCTTTTCGCACTGATGGACAAAGTACCAGAAACTGAGAAACCCATGATTGAGTTCAACCTTAAGTCAACTCAAGAGTTTCCTCCTCTGCAGAGGGTTCCAGCTAAGAGGAGTACCGTTGTTCATAGAAGGACCGTTATCTCTACCCCCACTGGTCTAGTCGTCTCTGCACCTACCCCGGCTCCCGCCAAACTGAAGGGGAAGGAAGTTCAAATTTGTAACGAGCATGTTACCGCGGAGGGTACGCATTTCCGTGCAAGACCTTCTGTTTTTGAAATTGGGTCCAGCTCAAGGGTTCCACCCCTAACACGGACTCGCAGGAGAAACAGAGGCGGGAAGATCGCCGTGAAGGCCGTAGCCGCCGAAGTCGCTTTCTTAGAAGAGATCCCTGAGTACACACCACTACCTGAATACATACCATTGTCTGAGTATACACCCCTTTTGGAAGGAAGTAGATTCCATCTCCTTTCTGCCGCAGCTGACGAGGAAAATGTCCGCAGGATTGCTTCTACATTACCACGACCCGCATATTATAGCGACAACAGAAAGAAAAGGGCAAGGATTACACCATTTGCCCGACTACAGACTGTGATTGAAAAGTTACCGAGGAAAGAAAGATGCCCTGTATCGGAAATTTTAAGAAGGATAGGACGGGCGCCGGCCAAATCCCGTCTTGGGCCACGAGTAGAACTCCGCTCGTCGCCGCGAAGGGCCAAATAAGAAGATGAAGGCTAGTCCACCCGTTGTTGTTTCGAGCTTACGGATCGTGGAGGATACCACCTTCCAAGCATTCAGCCGACGGACCATCCGGTCCTAGGCCTTCGCCGCTAGAAGGATGGTATGGCGTCCCACTACCGGCCGCTAAGACCGAAACAACGACCGTAAAAGGAAAGTCTCGTCAGGAGACTCGAGTCCGAGGAAAGTGCTACCGCAAGAAAGGGGACTCATGAGAAAGAAACCCGACAGTTATCACATGACAACTGCAAGGATGTACAGAAAAGACCGCTAGAAGATGCTATGGAAAAGCTAAGAACTGATATTCGGCGACTAGCAAGGGAAAGAGAAGAGAAATTCGGAGACGAAGTTGACTCGTCAGAATTCATGGATGATGAATATGCGAAATTAACATGGTTGAAACACGAGCTTCGTCGGCTTCACAAGGTGCTCCCGCAGCTCGCAGAAGAGAAGAGCTAGAAGTAATGAGGAGGCAGCCTTCAAGAGAAAGATGATACGATCGCCCAAATGGCGAAAAGGATGGAAGAGATGGCCGTAGCCCTAGCCACTCTCCGCAGTCGGGTTCAACCTCAAAGAGAAACACCCCGAAGTTATTCACATCGTAGACGAGGAAAGGAGATTACATCCGTCAACGGGGATGATCAATTAAAGAAGGATGCAACACAAAGTATGATTCCGGAAAAGGATATCAAGAGCTTGGTGGAACAACGAAAGTGCGAGAAGCCTTGGCACAATCAAAGAGCGGGACATCCATTCAGACCGGTAGACCTTACCCCGAGGAATTCGACGCCGTCCAATATCCGAAAGGCTTTGTACCACCTCTCGTTCAAGACCTTTGATGGAACCGGAAACCCTCGGCAAGCATGTTGCACATTTTCGTGCCGCTTGTTGCAATGCCGGCGGAAGTGATGCTTTACTCTTCCGACAATTTGTCGGCAGCTCGTCGTGGATCGCCTTTGATTGGTATGCGAATTACCAAACGGTTCGGTGAAGACATTTTCGTAATTAGAGAACCTCTTCATCAAGCGATTTGCCGGAGCTCAGCACCACATCACTATAGGCGATTTAGTGGTAGAAAAGCGTAAGCCGAACGAAACCTTGGTGGACTACATACTTCGATGGAGGAATCTAAGTATGAAGTGTGAGCCACAGCCTACAAGAACAACATGCGATCGGCATTTTACTTAAGAGCATCCATGGCCCGATAGCACTTCTCCTCAAGGGATTTACTATTAAGACTTTCGAGAAGTTGTTAAGTAAGGCCGGAAGCTTGCAAGAGGAGGCGAAGCAATTAAGTTTCACCGATAAAACAGACAAACAGAAGCCCATGAAGACTTTTGAAAAGAAGTCCGGGATCATCGCGGCAGTCGATAAAGGCAAGCAACCGATACAAATATCGTCAGAACGGCCGCAGCAACCTCAACGAATTACCAAGAACCCCGACCCAACGTATCGCTCATCTCAACAAGTATGAACAACCGCCTCGTCCACAACGTACGTTTAGGGAGTTCCCGAGCGAGGAGTATCCATTCAAGAATGAGGCAAGCGCCGAAAATGTTCCGAAGCCCGATGAAGACTCCGCATTTCCAACCGCCGCAGCCTAAAAGACCGGAAGAAGTCGACAAGAGAGGTGATCCCAACTTTTGCCCTTACCACCGGATGCTCGGGCACAAGATAGAAGATTGTATTAACTTCAAAAGTTGGCTCAACGACAATCTTCGGAAAGGGAATATAACGATCCCGAAAGAATACATGAAGGAACCCCGTAAAGGAGGTTCCGTCAATGTTATCTCGACGGATTTCATTGTTCCGATAGATCCCTATGCGACCGATGATGGATGGACTACCGCTTGGACAAAGTCTTCGAAGAAGATTTTAGATCGCATCCAAACCGCTTCGGTGCGAGCCTCAATTCGTAGTTCGAAACCCGTCAAGTCGGCGCTATCACTTGCGATAGAAGAACCACCTCAACAAGAGACGACCGAAGAAAAGAAGAAAATTGACGAAGAAGAGAAGACCGAGGCACCTAAGGCTAGACTAGGGGCCGCTCATCCTAGGATAGTTGTTTCCGATTCGGGGGAGAAATCCCTCGAACCTCCGACTCGTATGATTATCCGCTCACTCCCGTGGGATCTTATAATGATGAGGGATATGGCGTTGGCTACGTTTTCGACCGTTTCTAACGATTACGTAACTAGCGACAATCAACCTAATCCGGACGTCGATTCCGATACAAATAACAATTCTCAAATCATACACAATCTCGACGATCACAATGATAAAGAAGACATCCACCAAGAAGGCTACGAGAGTTCAACAAGCGATGGATCTATTCGCGAGTTTCGAGGAGCTCCAATCGCAATAGAGTTAGAGCCTTCGTACTCCGAAGCTAATCCCGAAGAACCCGTCGTTCCGTTTCGTAGAGGAGACACCCAGCAAACTCAATGCTAGACTTCGAAGAAATCACATAAGTCAACTTAAGAAGTGGAAGAGTTCTACCTCCGAGAATGGGTCCAAAGGACAAGGGAAAGTAGGTGGTTGTTCAGGAAGAACCAACCCTGGTAGAAGAAATACCCATTCGAGAAGAAAATGAGGCACATGAAAATAAAGTGGACTACAACGTGCTAGCCCATCTTAGGAAACTACCGGCCAAACCGAGCATCTACGACGCTCTCATCTTATCAAAGGAGATGAGAGAAGCTCCGATCAAGGCCTTACTTCGATCCAGAAATTTGCTTAGCTCAAATGGTCGGAGAGTCCTTAGATGAGGTTTGCTCGTTAAAGGAACAAGCGAGGTGTTACCTTCACTGACAATGACCTACTACTTGGGACGACGGACCACAACCGACCGTTGTACATTTCAGCTTACAATCGGGAAGTTTACACTCTCCGCAGTATTGGTGGATCCAGGAGCATCAATCAATATAATGAATCTTCGAACGCTAGCATACTTGGAAATTGATGCTCGCGAGCTCGAAGCGGACAAAATGTTATTAAGAGGATTCAACCGTAAAGGAGAAAGAGCCCTCGGATCAATAACACTGCTAATGAAGACCGGTGACTTAGCAAAGACAACTGCGAAATTTCACATAATTGATTCAGAAACGTCATTCAACGCTCTACTGGGCCGACCGTGGATACATGAAAACAGGATGGTACCATCATCTCTACATCGGTGCATCAAATACTACGATGGAGGGGAACAGTGCATTAAAGGTGACTTACAACCGTTCTCCGTACATGAAATCGGAATCCATGAAGATGCAGCTTATTATGCACCTCCGAAGAAAACAATCTTCTCCAGAGATACCATAATAAATGAAGCAAAGGAAATTTGGGACGACGAAGAACCCGAAATTCTAGTCCAACAGTCACTCACCACTCCCTTACGGCGAGATGGTGAAGGTTTCTCCACAACTCGCATCCGAGGTCGAGGCCGGGGACGAGGTCGTGGCGAGACGTTGGGACGATCGGACAGAGGAAACCAGCCATCAATGTTGATTGGGAAGATAGTTCTGAAGAAGAAAAAGAAATCAAACAAGAAGCAGCGACAATAAGTCGGAAGAAGCTGCAATTCAAAATCCGTCTCGAAGATGAAAGGAACGAAGAATATAAATCGATGTACGAGAAGATTAACCACTATGTACATACTATGACCCTGACCCCGATCCATTCTAATAAGATCGAGGGTATGGAGGTCAAAGAGGTACGTAGCGGTGGTGCAAAGCCCATCAAATTCTACCGTGGTGCTCCTTCCTCCAAAACCGAAAATAATGTACAACTTAAGATGCTACTTCATCGAATTAATGGAATTACCTTTTGAGTGGTACTCTCCCCGTGTTCAAAATTTAATTCAGCGTGGTTTCTTACCTCGACAATGGACAAAAGGTCGATCACAACATTTTGAAAATTTATGGAATAACTCCGGTCGTCCACCCAATTCAAAGCATGGTCTCGGATTCGGCACGCAGGATCGATCGACGATACCGAATTTTGCATGGTTGTCACTTGCGAGTCTAATGAAAACTCGCATGGAAACTACGAAGAACTCGAAGATTTACAAATTGGAGACGCTCCACCGAATTCGAAGAAGAGATCAAATCTACAATAGACGAGTTAACGGAAGTTAACTTAGGTACTAAGCGAAGAACCTAGACCTACCTTTGTTAGCTCCTTACTCAATAAAGAAGACTCCGAAGAAATGATCAAGTTATTAATGGAATTTAAAGACCGTTTTGCTTGGAGTTACGATGAGATGCCGTGTTTAACTCCGCAGGTCGCAGTCCATAAGCTAGGAGTGGATCTCGCTTCTGTTCCAGCCGGACAAGGTCCCGTAAGAATGCGTCTAGAAATCGAACAACAAGTCATACCGAAGTTAAAAAGCTAATAGACGCTAAATTTGTCCGCGAAGAACAATACCCGACTTGGTTAGCCAATGTGGTACCAGTCGTGAAGAAGAATGGTCGATCGAATTTATGTAGATTTCGCAGATTTAAACAAGGCATGTCCGAAAGATGAATTCCCTCTACCGATCCCGAATTAATGATCGACATCGCTTCAACACATGAAATATTCTCATTCATGGATGGATCTTCGTGATACAACCGGATAAAAATGGCTCCGTAAGATGAAAAACTTACATCATTCGTAACGCCGATCGGAGTATATTGCTACACAAAGGATGCCATTCGGATCGAAGAACGCAGGAGCAACCTACCGTAGAGCGATGACAAGAATTTTTGATGATCTCATCCACAATCAAGTCGAATGCTACGTGGACGATGTGGTCATCAAAAGCAAAGTAAAGGACAACCACTCGTATGATTCGAGAATTGTTTTCGAACGATTAAGACAATTTAACTTTAAGATGAATCCCTTAAAATGCGCATTCGGCGTCACCTCCGGGAAATTCTTAGGATTTGTTGTCCGACATCGTGGAATTGAAATCGACCCGGAAAAGATTAAAGCTATCTTAGAAATGTCGCCTCCCAAAACCTTAAAACAACTACGATCTTTTCAAGGGAAGTCGGCATATCTTCGACGCTTTATCTCAAACTTGTCGTAGGTGTCAGCCTTTCTCGGCACTAGTTAAAAAGGACGCCAAATTTATTCGGGAAGAGAAATGCCGGAGGGCCTTCGAGGACATTAAACAATATTTAGTGACACCTCCCCGTCTTAGCAGCCCTGGCCTCGTGTAGACCGCTGATACTTTATACCGCGGCTTTAGAGGACTCTCTCGGAGCCCCGTTAGCCTGTGTCAATGATGAGGGTAAAGAAAATGCTCTTTACTACCTAAGCCGTCGTTTACTTCCGACGAAAATAAGGTATCCCGCAATTGAAAAGCATTGTTTGGCCCTGATCTTCGCCGCTCAAAAGCTCAGGCATTACATGCTTTCTCATAAGGTCAACCCGATTTCAAAATTTAATCCATCGCAATACTTCGATGACCCGTCCAACGCTTTCCGCGGACTTGCCGTATGGTCAATGATATTATCGCAATTCGATATAACTTTCGTGCCTCTTCGTGCCGTAAAGGGACAAGTCTTAGCAGTACTTCCTCGCAAAGACACCCTTTGCCGGCAGAATCTCCTCTCAATGACGATTTGCCGCATGAACAAATAATGAACCTAGAAGACCCCGATGATCGACGTCGGGAATTATATTTCGACGGAGCATCTTCAAGCACATAAAGACGAAGAGTCGCAAGTGATAGTGCTCCGTGAAGGCAGGATCGGACTAATATTTATAACACCGGAGCGGGGATGTTAAGATATTCCTACCACTTACCGTAGCCGTGTACGAATAACGAAGCGTAATACGAAGCCCTCATAACAGACCGGAATTAACTATTCAAATGGGTATAACGTGACATCAACATCTACGGGATTCGCAGCTAATCATCCAACGTATCACCGGACAAGACAGTAATTTTAAAACCAAGGCTCGAGCAATACTTCCAAGTATGCCATACAACTCGTTGGAACAGATTCCGAATGTGACAATCTACAAAATTCCGTAAAAGAAAACGCTTTAGCGGATGCGTTAGCCCGTCTCGCAAAAGAATTTGCCCGTTTGCAAGATGAATCGCTGGAAGTGTCGGTTCACTGGACGTCGTGTCCTATCACAGCTCGACATAGTACACAATACACAAATCGAAAAAAGAGAAGAATCCGCTTCAACAAAGGATGTAAAAACACGTAAGATCGGCGACAACCATTAATAGATTACCCGCAAACAGAAAACTACCGGACGATAGGTCGTTAGCCCATCGTATCAAGAAAAGAACTCCGTCCTACGCATTAATAAACAATACATTATACGTAAGGTCTTTTGATCGATGTGGATAAGGTGCCTAAGCGGGTCCGAGGCCCGTGAAATTGTTAAAGAGGTGCATTCAGACTCGTGGCGCTCACCGCCGGGTCCAAAGATGAAAATGAAAATTAAAAGACTAGGGTACTACCGGCCCTCGATGATGACCGACCGCATGAAAATCGCCAAGAGCCGTCACCGATGCCAAGTGCACGGAGTGAGTTCTACACCAACCTCCAAATGTGCTACATCCGACAATTTCGTCGCGGCCATTCGAATGTTGGGGCACGTATATAGTGGGTCCGATAGAACCGCCATCTTCGAAAGGACATCGCTTCATTCTTGCGGCTACAGATTACTTTTCCAAGTGGGCGGAGGCGCTCCACTCGTAGAAGTGAAAGCACATCACGTGCTACAATTTTTCAAGAACCAAGTTGTCTACCGTTTCGGAGTGCCGCGCAAGATCATCTCAGATAATGGGTCAGCATTCAGAAGCACGCAAATCAACAATTTTGTTAGGAGGCACGGAATCGACTGGCGGTATTCAACAATTTACTACCCAAGAGCGAACGGCCTGGCTGAAGCTTTTAACAAAACTCTCGTTCAAATTTTAAAGAAGACTTTGGACGATAATAAGAGAAATTGGCACGAGAAGTTATTAGAAGCCTTATGGGCCTACCGACAACCTTCGTAACTCCTACTCAAGCTACACCTTACGCTCCGGTGTATGGGTCCGAGGCAGATGTTACCCTTAGAAGTCCAACCTTCCTTCACTCGTAATTGCAGCTTGCAAACAAAATAACGACAGAAGAGAATGCCAAATTGCGACTAGAGGAATTGGAAAGCCCGGAAGGGAAAAGACTTGCAGCTGCAGCAGAATTTAGAACTATACCAAGCTAAGATGGTTCAAGCCCATGACAGATCGGGTCCGCCCAAGAACCTTCAAAGTTGGTGACTTAGTTCTCGTTCTCAAAAGACCTATTCTCGCACACCGCAAGATAGGAGGAAAATTTGAACCCACTTGGGAGGGACCGTTCGTGGTCGAGGAAGTCTACTCGGAGGCTCCTACCAGCCTAGTGAACCGCCAAGGAGAACGACATATGCTTCCGATCAACGGACGATACTTAAAGAAGTATTACGCTACCTGATGTTTCGAAGGAATGAATCCTTCATCCCTAGAAGCACGGGTGAAGTAATTACTTATGACTGGGTCCGAACTCAAAATAATAAAAAATGTGCTAAAATAAATAAAATCACGATAATAAAGTTTTCTTTGTTCTCTCTTCCAAATCAAAATCTCTTTCCTGATCTTATCCCACTTCATTCTTGTTAAATTAGAAAATACAAGAAATAATAAAAAAAAACTGTCTTTAATAAACATTTTCTTAATGTTCTTGTTCTTAGTACAGCCCCTGATCCTTTTCCTTATCTTTTCGCAGGGAAATGTCGAGCGGGCGGTTGGTCCTGAACTTTAGAAATGGCGTAAGCCTTGCACTCGACAAAAAGAGGGTGAAAGATGGAGCGATAATAGAGATCGACTCGTACTTCACACCGCAGGCTCGCAATACGAGGAAAGTGACCGGGTCCCGCTGATCGAGAGGAACCGCCTAGTCGACAAGAATGAAAGTGGGTGGCCCAAGCCACCAATCCAAGCAGAAGAAAAGAAAAACAAACACTGAAGAGGACAAGAGAATCAAGTCTGTAGTCGCTACAGCAGAGGGCAGGCTTGTCAGCGCCGCGCCCACAGAGACTCAGGAAATACGAAGAGCTACTCTCACAGCAACTCAACGAAGAAATAAAAATCGCCGTATCCGCAAGATGTTAACTAAATTAGTAGCGGACCAGCCCGACGAGGCAGCTTGCTACCGCAGCACATACACTTCAAGGACACCACTTCACCGTAAACTCGAAGAAAGGAGGATAGCTCCGAGGATAACGTAAGAGACCAGGGAAATCTCAAGAAGAACGAAGAAAGAGGGCTACTACGCCACCGCATAAAATCACCGCAATGCATGACCTTGTTGCGTAGCAACCCCGGAGGATGTCCCGACGGACATCATCCCCGAGGAGCCGAGGTATGCAGGAGAACGTGAAGGGATTGAGCCATATATCCCACAAGCACGTCACCAGTGCCTCGCCATTTGCAAATTATCCCGTAATACGAGCTAGAAAGAATACCGAATGTCCAAGAAAACTCTTGAATACTTCGAGAGAATCGAGGCAGGAGGATCAATATACTAGAAGGCCTCGAGTTACATACGTACGTGTTCTCGAATACGAACAACAACAAATCGTGGATCGCATCCGGATTTAAAAAAGATGGGCCGAGCAGGTCGCTTAAGAGAAAACACTTACTCGTAACCCCGAAGATGGATGCCGTGAAAGGGGAGAATTACAATACAATGTGGATGCCGCTACAACTTCGCAGAAGACAGAAGGAAAACCCACCGGGGATACTCCGTCATGGCCGAGTGGATCCAATGCCATTAGTCATTAAAAGGATGGTAAAAAGAATGATAACATGGAGGGTACGCGCGCAGATTGCATACCCAACAGCTTGCATCATTAACATTTACAAGAAGGGTGACCGCATACCCCCGCACATAGATCACCACGACTTTGTCGACCTTTCGCACAGCTTTCTTTTCCGAACGAGTGTAATATCATGTTCGGATCCGACCTCCGGATAGCAGCCCGTGTGAGTTCCGAGGGCCGCAAAGATACCATTACCGGTAGGTTCCGTCATGATACCGAAGGGCGACGGAGCATATGTCGCTAAACATTGCATACCGGAGTGCCAAGTGAAGCGGATCTCGCTACTTTCGAAGGATGGACGACAGGAAAGCACCTTACCACTTCCAGCCGCACCCGGAGCTAGAGAGCCTCCGGCCTTACGAGCCGTGAGTTACATGGAAAATATCACACCTCCAACGTACATCCATACGGCATCCTTGCCAAGGATGGCTTGGAAGGTGATGTTATCGACCATGCACCTCACTATTCGTACATGGATTTCGACGTATACCTTTTCGATGGATCGACAAAGATCATACATAGTCCGTTTTGAGTCTACATGGATTGTATGAGATGTATTCCAGATCGAGTTGTATGATGTATCTTCAGCATGATTGGAATGAAAGTGATGATGTCACATTTTGGCCTTCACCTCTTTTGTGCAAATTGACTGGGAAACGCCATTAAAGTTAAACGAACTTCGAACAAAGAACAAAAAAAAATAAATAAAAATAAAAAAAAAGAGAATAAAAATAAAAATAATAAATAAGAATTATTTTTTCCTTAAAAGTCCAAACATAAAAATAACTTCAAAATCCACGTGAACGCTAAATAAAATTCACATGAACATTAAATACACAACTAAAAAAATTTGAAAAGTTAAAGGACAAACAAAATGAAAATGAATCTCAAATCGAATCCCACTCTAAATTCATCTTTTCAAACATTTTCAAATCGACTCCAAATCGAAATTTATCTCGAGAAGCTTTGAAATTCTCTGTCGGGATAACTCTTCCTCACAAGAGACCCACACTTCAATTTCAGAACCCTAAACCTTTTTTTCGTCACATCGAAATCATTTCGACTTTTGTGGCCTACCTTTCTTCCTGTATGGAGATCGACTAGGTCTATTGACACGGAGCCACGAGCTTTGTCTGATTTGGTTCTGATGGCATGAGACTGGGTCCCTCTTCACACAAATAAACTTCCGAGATTGGAACCAGTTTCCAATTCTCTTTAAACTTCCGAGATTGGAACCAGTTTCCAATTCTCTTTAGACCTTCGAGATTGGAACCAGTTTCCATTTCTCTTTAGACCTTTGAGATTGGAACCAGTTTCCAATTCTCTTTAGACCTTCGAGATTGGAACCAGTTTCCAATTCTCTTTAGACCTTCGAGATCGGAACCGCTTCCACTCTCTTTAGACCTTCGAGATCGGAACCAGCTTCCATTTCTCTTTAGACCTTCGAGATTGGAACCGCTTCCACTCTCTTTAAACCTTCGAGATCGGAACCGCTTCAATTCTCTTTAAACCTTCGAGATCGGAACCAGATTCCAATTCTCTTTAAACCTTCGAGATTGGAACCAGCTTCCAATTCTCTTTAAACCTTCGAGATTGGAACCAGTTTCCAATTCTCTTTAAACCTTTGAGATTGGAAACTGACCTTTGAGATTGGAACCAGTTTCCAATTCTCTTTAAACTTTCGAGATTGGAATCCATTTCCAATTCTCATTAAACTTCCGAGATTGGAATCCGTTTCAATTCTCATTAAACTTTCGAGATTGGAATCCATTTCCAATTCTCATTAAACTTCCGAGATTGGAATCCGTTTCAATTCTCATTAAACTTTCAAGATTGGAATCCATTTCCAATTCTCATTAAACTTCCGAGATTGGAATCCGTTTCAATTCTCATTAAACTTTCGAGATTGGAACTCCGTTTCAATTCTCATTAAACTTTCGAGATTGGAACTCCGTTTCAATTCTCATTAAACTTTCGAGATTGGAACTCCATTTCAATTCTCATTAAACTTTCGAGATCAGTACCTAAATTCTGATTCTCATCCCCTTCAATCAACACTTAAACTCCGATTCTCATTCTCGTGCCGGTACCCCGATTCCAGCTTTTCTCCACAATCCCGGATTGGAACCTCGTTTCGAATCCAAACTTTAAATCCAAATTTTCTCAAGTTGATTTTAAACCAAACTTCAATCTAAATGAAAACTCAAAATCTAAACTTACACATCAAAACTTAAACTAAAACAAAACGAAAATCTAAATCGAAATTCCCCCCATCATGTGATTTGGGACTCACCTCCTTTTCCTTTCCCCGGCCGAGAGTTCGGGAATCTCCAGGCCTCGGAGATATACTTGACACTCCCTGACGGAAATTCTTCTACTTCGTCCTAAGTTTGTCACTTGGACATCTATGTTGGTTTTGTTGATCTTTTCGGTCAACGCCAATACGCGCGGTGTGCTTGGTTAGCACACCACACCTATTGGGGTTCCATTTGTCGACCTCATTTTCGATGAGGTCTTCTCTCCTTCTTTTTAGTACTTAGGATCTAGCCTTAGGCTTTTCCTTCGACTATCCTAGAGGATTAGAATCGGGACCCATCACTTAGAAATTCAAACCACTTCTTAACTCCCCGCAAACTTCACAAACTTGATTGTAGACCCCTAATCACTTAGAGGTTGAAATCAAATGTGGAAGTTTAAAGGATGAGTTCCTATAGGATTCTTTGGCCTTAGGACTGCCCTGGGTGGCCTGGTCTGGTGAAGGGGCTGACTTGCACACACACTACACCTATACACTACACCTTCACACACCTCCTTAAAACCACACCCATACCCAATTTGACCTCCTGACTCATGAAGGTGATTCACATGGATGGTCCTTAACCCCTAAGCCCTCGCTAAGAGGGTTAGGAACAACATAGTGGGTGCCTCAAATGAGTCCCTTCATGGCTCATGTAGGCTTGATATGGCTTCATGGCTCAACCAAAATGATTTCATTCCACTTACATTCACCCAAGCTTCAATTTTCCAAATTTTCAATTTTTGACCCCCGGAACCCTACACCCGCCTAGCCTACCCAATACCCTTGAAACCACCCAAAATTTGCAAAATCACCTAAATCACCCAAAAATCCTCAAGACCAATCCTAAACATTTCCTCACCACTCAAATTGATCATCCATAGCCAAAAACACCAAAAATTCCAAAAATACCTCCCAATACCCTCCAAATACCCAAAATGCTCCTCTTAGCCAAAAAATTCAAAATTTCAGAAAATTCCCAGAAAATTCCAGAAAATTCCCAAATATTCCCAATTTCATTTTGTTCAACTACACCATGGGCTAATTTTGTCAATTTACCCCACGTTTATCAAAATCCCCAATTTGACCCATTTTAACCCAAAATGAACCCAATGTCAAACCAAACCTATCCAATTGACCCAAATTCTGGTCCAATTCAATTCTAAACTTCAATTCAACATCCCCAACACCAATCTAGACCAAATCCAAGTCCAATTTGATTGAAATTTGGATCCAATTTCACTTTTGGCCTTAAAGCCCAATTTGGACCCATGACCCAAACTTAGCCCAAACTCATCCAATTCAACTCCAATTAACCCCAAATCTTTTCTAAACCTTCCTTGACATCCCCATAAACAAAAAACTAACATGATTTGCCCAAAGTTTAGACCCAAACCCCACTCAAATTCAATCCAAAACTAAAAGGCCCAATTTTAACCTAAACCTAAACCTATCCCAAATAGACCCAAACCTCAAAATCAAAACCTAACCAAAGCCAAAGCCTCTTTGAAACACTCCCATAAACATTTCCCAACATTAATTTTACATCAATTTCAACCCTAGCCCAACATTGGCCCAAGTTAGCCCAATTTGACCTACATTGGCCCACTTACCAAATGAACCCAAATTCAAACCAATTCAATTCCAAATCACACCAAATTGACTCCAAACCATTCATGGAACATCCCTAAACCAATTGTAACATTTGTTTGGCCCAATCCTTCACAAAATTACCATCCATAAATTTATTTTTTTAAAACCAAAAGCCCACCTTACCCTCCTAAAAGCCCAAATTTCATGCTAAAGCCCATATGACAAATTCTTCTCATCATACCATTAATTAAAATCAATCCCTAAGTTTGAGAATTCATCATGAAGCCATTCCAAATTAAGCCCCATACAAATTCCCATCAAAATACCAAAAATTTTTCTTAAATCCATTTCCATGAAATTGACTTAACTTTTCCCAAGCCAAAGATGAGCCATGAAGCCATGCATGAGCCACATGGGAGCCATGAGAGCCATGGAATCTACTTTCCACCTCACCATACCCAAGATGGCAAGAGAAGGAGGCCCTTTCCATACTCTCTTAAGAGTGATTAACCACTTCCATGACTCCACTAAACCATGCTTAGACTTAATTGTACTTGGATTGTGACTTGACCCCACTAATCAAGCTGATCCAAATCACTTTCTCTTCAGCCTAAACCAGGCCTTGGGTGGTGCACCTAGCCCAAATGGATGGGTTGACCAATTTGAGCCAAAATGAGCCCTCTCCCATTCCATTCTAATCCAAGCCTTTTACACATGGCATTTGCCAATTGCCTACACTAAACCCCAGCCCTGACCCACCTGAACAAGATGGTGACCAATGCCTGGCCGGCCGACCACCGTGTCGCCGGAAAACACCATGGCCGAGACCTCGGGAGGAGCCAAACTTTGGAATTCCACCTTGCTCGAGCCGCCCCATGCCCAATGGCCACCATAGCCGTTCTTCCCATGTCCAGAGCAGCTGATCCCAACCCTCGGCCATCCCTGTGAGGCTCTCCAGCCACCTCTATTTAAACACCACCTCCTCTCGGCCATGAGAGGTGCTGAACCAAACCTTAAGGAAACTCTGCCAAAATCATTCCAGATCACTCTCCACACATAGAGCACTTGATCCCCACTGAATTCCAGCCCCAATTCCCTCCAACTGAGCTCAATTTTGAGCTCAAACTTTAGCCCAAAAACCAGGACACTTCTTCACAGTGAGCCAATCCCCAAATTGATTGGTCCTACACCTTCACTGGACCAAGAGGAGAAGTTTCCCACTGAAAGCCCCATCTCCAGGCCACCCAGCTTGCTCCGTACTCCAAGCTTTGTGATCGGGCTTGGTCGAAATCATACCTAGACAATTCACCGCAGCAGGAGACTTCATCCGGAGCTTGCCGGGATCCAATCGAAGGTGACACAACCCTCAGATTGAAGCCACACTTCTCTGAGCAAAGGTATGAGCTAACTCTTTATCCTGAGCTTCTGGAGATTCTCCATTTCAAATGCCTTAATTTCAATGCATGATCACCGTATAGATGTGTTCGTCTCTTCAAGACGAATCCATAGAGCATAAGAACACAAAAATACGTTAAGTATCGAGTGAGATATTAAGGATTTAGTGTTGACGGTTCTCGGGTTAGGAGGCTTGGGGATGATGAACGGATGCCGTTCATTTAATACACGCGCGGACGGACGGCCGAGATCGCGCCGGATGAGGAGACGGAACGATACGGCCGGGCCCCGGAGCGCCGAGTTGGATGGCGGCGCCGAATCGAAGGCGACGCGTGTGCGTTCGGAGCCGCCAAGGTTGAGTCGCCGCCGCCGTTTTAAATAGAAAATTAGGGTATTTTCTTATTTATTTAATTCCCTAAACTTGGAAAATTCATAACTTTGTGTAGAAAAATCAGAAAAATAAAATAAAAATACCTTCTTGCTCAGTGAACAGAGGAGAATAATGTGGAAAAGAAATCATTTAATTTCATCAAGTATTTTATTTTTAATGATTTATTTACCCTCTGCATTGTTTTAATTCTCCATGCATATAGGAAATTCACCATGACATGAGACCATAGGGCTTTTGAAGCCTCTCGAATTTGGGAACATTCCCTGAATTTTCCAAAGTCAGAGGCCATCCCTATGAGAAGTTATTGATTTTTCAAATTCATGTTGCTGTTTTGAGTATTTTAAATCCAATAATTAGCATGTTGTGAAATAAATTCTAGGAAAATTTGGAGATGTTTATTATGACCAGAGGACCCTAGGAAAAATAGGTTTTGAATTAATCCACTTGGAATAACCCTAATTGGCTTAAACACCCTAAATAGGTTCTTAATTAATTAGAGCTAATCATACATCAAATTGACTTGAAATAAATTCTCCATTGACCTTTAGGATCAGGGGAACCCACCATAAAAGTTTGAAGTCAATTGGACTTGGTTAGCCCTATCAAATGGGTTGATTAAGCCATTTAGCCAATTTAAACTTTGAAAATTCATAACTTTCAAAATACTTTTCAAAAATTCACCAAATTGGTTTTGAAGCCTCTCTGATATTAGGGGAATTTAAGAAAATTAAAATTTCAATTTTCTAAAAAAGTTGATTTTTTGCATTATTTTAATGTTTTAATAATTAAAAAATAATAAAAATCATAAAAATAATAAAATTCACCAAAATGTCACATTTTGAATTTTAATCACATAGGAACAAACCCCATATTTTTCCTAGGTCTCTATGATGAGATATTAAATTTTAAAGCCCTAAGGTAATTTTAAAATAAAAAAAATATATTTTCTAGTATTTCTACCAAAATAATTCTAATAAATCAAAGAAAAATCAGAAAATTATTAAAATTGATTCTCTGATTTCCTTGATATCAGAAAGATTTTTAAAAAATATAAAATTCATTTTTCAAACTTTATTTTATTTTTAAATTAATTAATACTCCAAAACTCAAAATAATTATAATAAAAATAATATAATTCAAAAAATCACCAAACTTGTTCCAAGTGGTCCTCTGGTCATTAGGAATGTCTCATAATTTTCTTAAGGACAGAAACATTCCCTTGGTCATATTATTAAATTTTTCTTGGAAATCCTTATTTTCCACCATAAATAATTACATAAATAAATTAAATACAGAAAAATCACATTTTCTCCTCTAATGTCTTTATTGACATATGAGTGAAGTCACATAAAAATTTCAAATTCATTTGAGCTCAATTTAATGAGTTATGAAATTATTAAGCTTGAAGGGCAAAATGGTAATTAAAATTTTAACCCTTAATTAAAACTTTAGGCTTAATAAAATGAAAAGGTAAAATATTTGATCTTAATCTGATTTGGATGATTGAAATTTAAATAATTAAAGGGTAGAAACCTACTAAATAATTTAAAAATAATTAAAATAAACCTTAATAAAACAATTAATTAAATTTGGAAGAATAATAAATTTTGAATTATTAAGATAGGGACATTATTAGGAAGAGATTTGTTCTTTAATTTAAGAATCCCTAAATTAATCATCCCAATAATATTTAATTCCTAATTAAGATGATAATCTAAGTTTAAGATTTAAAATGCTAAAAGATTTAATCATTAAAATAAGTTAAAGTTAAATTATTTAAAGCAAATCTTTTTAAAATAAAATATTAAATTAAATTAAATTAAATTAAATTAAATTAAATTAAAACAAATTAAATTAAATTAAATTAAAACATGTTAAATTAAATTAAATTAAAAATATTAAATTAAATTAAATTAAATTAAATTAAATTAAATTAAAACAAATTAAATTAAATTAAATTAAAACATGTTAAATTAAATTAAACTAAATTAAATTAAAACTAAATCAAATTAAATTAAATCAAATTGAATTAAATTAAGCTAAAGCATATTATATTAAATTAACTTAAATTAAATTAAATTAAATTAAACCACATTAAATTAAATTAAGTTAAATTAAATTAAATTAAATTAAATTAAATATAACATCACCTAAGACATGAAGAATTCAAAATAAATCTAAAACAACTTGAACACTATTCCAAACTTAAATCCATTAACTAAAATTAAATCATAAACCACTCAACATCCATTTGCCCTCAAAAACTCGTGATGTCATAACTCTTAAAAGGAGCGTTAAGTGAAGTGTTACTTCATTCATAGGATATTCAAATATCCTAGTTCACTGAGCAAGACAACAAACTTAAACTCCCGGACGATTAATTCATTTGTATAATTAAATTCACTTGGACTTAGAATAATCCTAGAAATGTTGAAAAGATGTTTAAGACTCGTCTTAAGCACTTCCTCGATATGATAGGATATTTATAAGAACAATTGAACTTAATTGTTCTTTGATGAAGAAAATCGTCCTCAAACCAAAATACAAGAACCTAGACGTCATAGGAAATGACTAGCTATAGGATTAGGAACTTGGTAGAAAACCATAACCCTTCCCTTAGCTTTACCTAGGAACTTACTTTAAATGCTTAAATATTCTAACCGTGTTTTAAGTGCGACTTGGGATGACGGGAAGACCCTCCGGGTACGCTTTTATTTTATTGTAAATTTACCTTATTGCAATTTATTTAATCGCATCGCACTTACTTTTCTTGCATGATAAACAACTGTTGCATGAAAACCTACACCTTTAGGATAGTCCCGAAAACTGAAACCAAAACTAAATTAAAAGTCATTGCAAGATAAAATTTACCGCCACAACATTTCAAAATATAAAACAACTCAAAATTTAATCACAAACAGAACAATAAAACTACAACTACAACTAAATTAAAATGTCTTGTTGGATGATCGGGAATACCTCGGATGATGTAACCTACGTGTTGCTAACGGGATTTCCCACGGTCTAAATGAAAGTGTGGAACTCACTCAGTTGAGTTTAGCAAATTCATCTGGACTAAGTGAATCCGATAAAAATAACGATGCCGGAAGGATGGAACCGTGGGATCTTAACCGGTGTTGTTATAATCAACTTTAAGATTTGTTTAATTAAAATATTAAAAAACACTTGGAAATTAAGACTTTCTCTAAACCAGAACACTTCTCTCATCTCCTGATTTATGACTTCTAAAACTAAACCTCTGCAACAACAAGGAGCTCGGAGCATGGTGGGCAGCACGGCCATCGTCATCAGCAAAAACCTAAGTCTACTTCAAGCAAAACTTTCCTTAGAACTAAATAACCAAGCCATAGGACTTCGAGGTAGTTTGCCTAGTGCAACATAAATCCTCAACTCTTCGTTAGGCATTTGCATGATCATGTCATGTAAATTAAGCCCTAACCTAGGTCTTAGGACTCCGAGGTGGTCGTTCGGTACGACACAAACCCTCACATCTTCGAGGCTATTTGTATGATTTTATCATACAAATATAAGTCCTAATTAATTAAAATTGGCAAGATCAAAATATTAGATAAACATTAGGACTTTCCTAAATTCCAACCAAACAATAGGATAGTCGGGAAATTACCGAAGTTCGCTTCGAATCTGTGATTTCTCCTACCTTTCTTCCTTTGAATTCCCAAAATAAAATGTTCCAAATTTGATCCATTCCCTATTGAAATTCCAAGATTCAATCCATTGAAAACTTAAACTTTGAAATTCTTGAGAGCGAACTACCGATTATTATCGAGAGTTTTCTTAGGTGATTCCCGTCACTTAAGATGTAATTAACTATAGGGGCTTGCCCTTATAGGGAATTTTAAGAACCCAGGTAATATAAACCCTGTTTAATGTTTTCATATTAAATAGGTGAATTTGTTGGCTTATAAAATTGGTTTGCAGACCAAACGGATGTCACAAATCTTCTAGTTTATTTAATCGAGCCTCATCATCATGTAGTGTGTCTATTCTTCGGGATAGATACACGGCTTGTGATGTGGTGCTCATTTATATAAACTATTTGGGATGTGAGATCAGTTTGATTTCATATCTTAAAATTTTCAAATTTAAAATTATTTTCAAAATCAAATACTACTTTCTAAATTATATATATATTTAAATTAAATTTAAAATTCGCCGACAACTTCTGTAGGCGACCCCCCTTTTTCAAAATATACAACCTAAAAAATATGCCGACAGGATGCACCAAAGTGGTGAAGGTGGAGTATACCGTGAAGGCAGCGACTCAGAAAGAGCGGGCATGCCGTGAAGGCAGCGGCCCAAAGGATGGGTATGCCAAGGAGGCAGTGACCCGAAGGTGGGCATGTCGTAGTGGCAGCGGCCCGGAGGTGGGCATGCCGTAGCGGCAGCGGCCCGAGCAAATGAGTATGCCGAGGAGACAGTGACTCGGAGGTTGAATAATTCTCACTAGGGAGAATCATAAAAGTGCGGTGCAAATGGAAATGCAAACACAGAATATGGTGCAACATGCAACCAGACCAACATGCGCAAACATACAAACATGCAATATAATGCAATAAGTGGTCACATGCAAAATGCAACAAGATGGAGCATGCACATGCAACACAACCCCAACACTCAACGACATGTCGAACTCGTCCTAACGACCTCACATAGGTACCTAGGGTTGACGCTCTTGGATGTGCGGCATCGCCGCCTCCAGCTTTGGCGTGGCTACGTGGAGGGCTTCCCCCTCCGATTTCTCGTGGGGGAAACTCGCCACCGTTCGTAGGGCGGACTAGCTACAAAGCTTTTCCGCTCTACGAACGCCCCGATCTTATAGGACGGACTAGCTACAAAGCTTTTCCCGTCCTCTAAGATCGAACTCAACTAATCCCTCTAAGGGAGATTAAGAGCGCCAAAACCGTGGGAAATTGGGATTCCAACCCAGCAGGATTAAGATCTAAAGCTCAGAACAGGGAAATCGCTAGGCTACGAATAGGAATTGGCCAACGCACAAGATTCCTAACCTATAGCTCACTCTAGGTAAATCAACGATCCATCACATAGGCGGTTCGACCGGTCGACACATGTCGTCCGGCACCTCCACCCCACGTGGGCGATCGAACCCACGTGCCTAGACCGGACTAAACCTAGGGCTGGCTAAGGGATAGGAAAATCTCACCGCCGCGAAGGTTGAAGACGCGTTCTCTTTATGCTGAAGAAGAGCCCTCGATTCCGGCGAACAGCCGGTGTTCGGTCCACGTGCCGACACGCCTCGCAATATGTACCTCGTCGAACATGCAGGGAACGGGAGAAAGACTCAATGAGGTATGCCAAGTACCCAAATAAATAATTTGAGCATAGAAAAATGCATCGAAACATATAACTTCGTAGGGGGTCGCTCAACACCGACGAAAGAGGGGAAACAACAAGAATGCCGACGGGAAGAAACGTAGGCAGAGGCCTTTCCCGCGAGGTGGAAGATCGCCGCACCTCCTCGAATAACGACGTCGCTCGCTGTCCAGTGACGTCAAAAAATACTCTAGTGAAGCATCCAAGCACCGGGGATTCGGGGTGACGAAGTGACGGAGCTAGCGCGCCGTTAGCACACTATCATAATAGAAAACACAAGGAGGAAAGTGCGAAGTCCGGGGCTGTGCCTAGGAGCAGGGCTGGTTCGTCACAAGTTCAGCGCCGGCAAAGAAGAAGGTCGGTTGGATATCACCGGTGAGGTGGAAAGGCCGGAAAATGGCCTGCCCAAAAAGGGAAGGCTGCATATAAGATGCTCGGATCGGAAAAGTAAGCCGGCAAGGAGAGCTCGGACTGGCGGCAGCAAGGCGTCGGCGTAGGGGGGAAGCCGGCAGACTGCTGCCGATCAGGGGGGAAGCCGCGATGGGTTTGCCGAGAAGAACAGCGAAGATTTCTGCCGAAGCTGCTTGGAGAAGGGCCGCCGGAGGCGGCGGCATCTTTTCTCGCCGGTGACGAGGAGGATCCGGTGAAGGGAGGCGCCGGCGAGGGTGCTGCGAGCTAGGGTTCGCGAATCGTGCTTGGCGGCTGCGGTTGTGTCGCGATATATGGGATCGGGGGAGAGAGTGTGCGTGAGTTTTTTTTTTATATAAGATAATATATAATATTATATATATTATATAATAATAATAATAATATTATAATTATAATTATCTTACGCGAACTTTTAGCACGTACACGTCCTCGCAGCGAAGTAGATGTCCTTCCTGGCTAAAATCGACGTTCCGGATTCAAGGGCGCTGTCCGTTTCGTCATCCGGGGTCATTCGGGGCCGCTCGAGCCACTTTTTGAGCAATTGGGCCAAAAAGAATAATTCGCATATTTTAAGCCCGCTCGCGATGTCGTAGCAAAATGAACATCCTCCGTAGGTAAAATCGACGTCCCAGACACAATCGTGTGATCCATTTCGTCATCCGGAGTCTTTTGAGTGATTTTCAGACGATCGCGCTAAAAATGATAATTTGCACAATTTTTACCCCGCCTGCAAAGCCGTAGCAAAATAAATGTCCTTCCTAGGTAATATCGATGTCCCGGACACACTCGCGTGGTCTGTTTCATCGTCAGGGGTCATCTGAAAAAGCTCGCAGGTGGATGAGCCAATTTGAGCTAATTTCCGCGCGACGCTTCGAGTAACATATGTCGGCCCTGGTATGCTCGAATAGACATCCCATGCATGTAATATATAAAAAAAAAATGATGCCAACATTAAAATATAGTTTTCCTTACTTTAAATAGTTAACTAGATTCTTATCCTTTTTAAACTAAATTTCTTAATCTATAAAATTAGTTTAATTACTAAAAATATTTTATTCAACTTTTTATAATATTTAAATAAATTAATTCTATTTACTGAATTAAAATTACTACATAAAATCATTTTTATACTAATTTTAAAAATTTATATCGAGAACAATTTAATAATTAAATTTGTTGTAGTTTTTCTCTCCCACAAACTTAAAGTTTCCTATCTATTTACATGTAGGGTGAAAAGAAAATAAACTGTAAATTGAAATCATACCTTGGGGCTTTAGGTATTTCTTTTTCTTTTGAAGTTCTGCAGGCTCTTTTTTTTTCATTACATAATTAATGTGCACTGTTAGTATTTTCTATACACTAAATATTAAAGAAAATGCTGGGTAAAGAAGTTTTTAAAAATAAGTACAACTACTAACGCAACTTATACTACAACATAATACAACATCCACATACATTTCACTAATTAAGTTTTAGAGTTACAATTGGAATCTTTAAAATTTTAAAAAAAACACACAAATTTAACTTACACAAAAATATTAAAATGTCTTATATAACATAACAATCAAAGTTTATGAACTAAAAGATCAATACTAAAACACAAACAAACAATAACAATATCAGAATCTATAACTAAACAAATAAACATAACATCTAATCTTCTGCATCAAAGTCCCAAACTATATCATCATTTCCTTGATCAGTTGGAGGGTTAGGCTGGTAATGAGTATATCGGGGGCACTCAGGGAATACAACATCAAGCTCTCCTCTCCTGTAACGACTCTCTGCCTCATAATATGCTATCTCATACTCTGAATGCCTCTGAAGATACTTGACCCGACCCGCAATAACGCAGTAATATTCACTTCCAAAAGATGGCAAAAAACTTGAACCAATTTATAAATAGCGGCTAGTGTATAAAATCAAAATGTTGTAAAATTTTAGAAAATATTTTACACACTAGGGGTACTACGCAAGTATACGTATCGTTTCAAGTAATATAGAGTTTTCTTTTATTACCCCAGCATCGATCCCACAAAGAAGTGAGGTAAGAAATCCTTTAGGCTAATTCCAGTCAATTTCTATAAGGCCTAAATTTGGAATGTCGATTAAAATGAGTTTTCTAATAACTAATCCTAAATTAAATTCTTAAATAAAAAGATAACTTATGGATAAATTTGTTTGGAGAAATTCGAGATATTAAAAATTACCTTTCTCTTGCAATTACATAGATAATGTGTAAGGAAGATATGCTTAGAATTAATGTAGTAGTGCCAAATAGAAGCATTCATATTCTTTACCCTTTGGTCCAGGCATAAAGAACATTAGCTAATCTATAGATCGGTTCAGGATGTTTTATTAGTAGAATGGGTTAATCTAGAATCACACTACTAGATGTCCAAGGGTGGCTATGGTCGGCCCTACCAGTGACCCGTTCCCTTTCTATAGATCAAATTTTTAGAATTTAGTCTGTCACTCTAAAAACTAATCAATTCTGCGCCCAATAAACAATATCTCCCTATTTATTTGCACTTCACCTTGAAAAATCCGCACAATGCCTTCGACTACCCAAGGATTCATGTGATATCTACTAGTTAAGAATTCATCTCCTTCTAGGTCTCAGATTTCTTCAACAGGTTCTAACAATACAAGTGATCAATTTGTAAAGTAAATGAAGATCCGGTATGAATATCATCACCATAATTTAATAAGAGAATATCTAAGCAAATCTTAATTCCTAAACATGCATCTATTTCATTACAAAATAAAAGTAAATGAAATAATGACATAAGAAGTAAAAGCATTGATAGAATTATGTAATAAATTAAGTGTCAACAAGGAACATATTTCATTAGTATTCTATTATATTTATGCAACTATCTGTCACCTAGAAGCATCTAATAGATAATTCTATCATAAAAATGATTTTCTTACGCATGCCTACTTCATATTAAAAGAAAGAGTAAAGGAAATCACTTACGAAACATGGATAATTCACGATAGAAAACTTGGTTTAAAACAAAGAAAATCCACTAGAAAGTGTTTACAAAAATTACAAGAGAATGAAGAACACAATACTTAGCTTTTTCCTTCTGAATGAAAGAAGAAGATCTCTCCACCAAAGTTTCCCACTGATCCATGCGACACTCGTACATCCCTTACATAAATTTCTCAAAATCCCTCACCAATCTCTCCATAAGATGTAAAAATCTACATCTTCATAACTCTAAATGACTAAAATGACTAAGGGGGAAGAAAGAGACTATAGGGTGCGATTTTTTCTGAAGGAGTACCCTCCTATTTATAGGATTCAAGGGTTACCTCAAGGCACCTCTTCAAAATGTGTCCACATTCAATGAATCTTCTAGAAGGTGTGTCTGGCGCCTAGGCGCCGGACTCCGTTCCCGAACAGTCGCACCCCTTCACTTTGGGTCGCACCTCTTCGTGATTTAAACCACTCCAATGTGTCTAGATTCATTGTATCACATGTCCTATATATTAGGAATAACTTCCAGGCTTCTAGAAGGTCTAGAAACTACTTAACCCCTTCAAAATAACTCCCAAAGTCGTCAAAATCCCATCCAATAACCGTTTCTGGATGATTCTGGCGCCTAGGCATTGATTCTGGCTCCTAGGGGCCGTTTTCTTGTCGTCTCTGGTGCCTGGGCGCCGGGAGTGGCTCCTAGGCGCCACCCTGTGCGCAGCTCCACCATTTTGCTCCGTTTGGCTCCGTTTCAACTCCTTTTCACCCCATTTCAGTTGCGTTGCATTCCTAACATCTTCACCTACAAGATAGACATAAAAACAACCTTTCTCAAAAGTATAATTTCATTCAAAAATATGTGAGAAATATAAAAGATATTAAGCATAGAAAGACATATCAATATGTGCTAAGTTAGAATTTGTTTTTCTTGCTCATTTTGGCTCAAAATTGCATAGTTTTTGCTTCATTTTCTCTAAAATCATATTTTTATATTTGAAAATAAAAATATGCAAAATTATGCAATATAACTTCCTTTATAGTGTAATATCATTAAAAATATGCATAAAGTGGGCATGAAATCTATACTAAAAATAGGTACTTTTTTTCTTGGATCAATACTCACTGTCATAATCATGTCTTCTTTCTAAGCCTCCGATTCTCTGATCAATATGCTCCAGTTTTTCCTCTATTTTTTCAAAGCTCTTCCGCTAAAGGGTCATCTTATTCATCAAATCATGAAGGGTAGGAGTACTATAGGAAGGAGGGTCATAACTAGTAGAGGGAATATCTCTACTCGAAGAAGGCACAGAACTCCTTGTTCCAGATCTCCATCCCCCGGGGGATTCATATTTCTTAATATTAGCCAGAGTAATGGGTTTCATAGGCTCCACCCATTCCTCATCCTCTTTTGCCTCTACCCCAGATAATTGGCAGAGTGCATAGATAAGACCAGGATGTCCTAGTCCTCCTCCACTTTCACTTCTTGAGGTGGCTAATATATTCTTATAAATTATACTTCCCACATTAATACTTTTTTGGTTCTGAATATAGAAATTCAGAACTGCTCTATCTCTTATTACATCACTATGGTGGTAAGTAGGTAACAATGTAGAACAAATAAAATAGTGCCAAGCTTTAGATGATGCATTCATCATAGAAAGAGGGAAGTTTACCCGTTCTCGCTGCTTCATTTTCCAAACTTCTTTCCAGTCAGTGAGAAAGTCTATCACCTCTTCCAGTGGTCCTCCATAGTTCCAAATGTATCATACTCACTGGTGTAGGTGTCTCTTACCTCGTAATAAGCATTTATTCTTGCAGCGCTGAATTCCACAAAAATCCTCTAACCTTAACGAGTGCATCTTGACTCGAGTCGATTTGCATAGAATTCTTTTACTACTTCCACAGCGTCTCTGTTAGTTATGAAACAAAAATTTTCCCATCCTCTTTCTTTAATTATTCGCTCTACTTCACCTCCAGGACTTTTGAAAACTCGATCCTGAATGCATATTCTGGCTTGAATATTGTGAAAATATCTCGATTGTGCCCTTGCATTCACAAAACGAGTTTCGTCGTATTCCACTCTTCTCTTTTGTCATGGAGCCATTTTCGATCTGTGAAATTTGCAAAAAAATCTTAACTTAACTCCCAAATATTACTAAGATGGCTTCCACTAGTTACTAAAATCAATCTAAATCAAGTTTCATGAACTTCTTCTAATTCTTTTCTTCACATTTCAAAATTTTTCCAAAATCCTCAATGTAGAAGAAATTCATGGTGAAAATAAAAAATTTTTACATAGGAGTGAAGTTCTTACCAAGGGAAGATAAAATCCGGCATCAAAATGTGTTGAAATCGCTTCAAATCCAAGATTCCACAAGCCCTAGGTCGGTTTTTTTTTAAGTTTTTGAGGAGGAAGACGATGAATAGTGTCCGTTGACAGGTCAAATAAAGGACATTTCACGATCTCGCTGTCAGCGAGAATTTTCTCGCCGTCGGCGAGATAATTAATTTACCAAGGCCAAAGTTTCGGGAAAATCTCGCCGTCAGCGAGATTTTCTCATTGTCAGTGGACTTTTCCTCGCTGTCAGTGAACTTTTCCTCGCTGTCGGCGAGGGTTCCAAAAAATTTTAATATTTTTTTAACTCTTACAATGTTTTTAATCTAGATTAAGCCTTGTTCATTGTTCCGGTCACTAAATTTGATATATTTATTATTAAGATTAGATATTATATAACACATAAATTCACACAACACAAACATTATAACTTTATAAATGAAATCCATGAACTTACAAACTTCAAACACTACATAACTAGCAATTTACTTATCAAATTAACCTAAACACATCTAACTCAGCATTGCAATCCACACCACAATATTCTAAATGCTGAGACTAAACAAACAACATACAATCTCATCTAAACTGAGATTATCTATGTAAAGTTCAAACTAAATCAAAAACTAAATTCAAATCAACACACATATATATAATATGAATAGAAATCTCTGCTACTCATCTGAATCTGAACTGTTCTCTTCTCTGATGTTTCCAATAGAACGCAGGTGCACAAATAAATTATAGAAAGGCCTGAAAGGGAATTCACGAGTAGAATCTTCTTCAATCCACCATTTATGTCTCAATAGTCGTATAAAACTTGCCTCCGGAGTGTCCTGTATGGTCAAAGTGCTCCTTCATTCTCCAATCGATGTGATCGAATAAATCGGAGATATTATCAATAGAATTCATCACATTCGTAGTTCCTTCTCCAATCCTTTAAGTTTCCTTAAAATGAGGTTTGTTCTATCGATCGGGGTTTAACTAAAAGATTGTTTTGGGATGCTTGATCAGAAATAATTACTGTATCATCATTATTATCCAATGTAGGAAACATATCTGTCGGATCTAATAGTTTTCAAGGCAATAGCACTTTTTCCCAAGCTTCGTAGGAAACTTGATACTGACTACATAAAGCAAATATAGTTGATGGGTGTCCAAGTCCGTGAATTGACCCATGCACAATTAATCCTAGTGCAAAATTCACAATAATAGATCTAACATCAATAGGAAATCCAGATTAAATACAGTAATTTAAAATTGCTCATTCCTTCGAAACCTTGTTTACCCTCATAATGGGTAATAATTTTGATGAAATAAAGAAATGCCAATGCTTTGAGACGGGGTTAAGAAGTGATGCAGAAAAACTAACGTACCCGTCTTCTCATAATTCCCAATCATCAGGTGCGTCGGTCAGATATCTGTAGATCTCATTCATGTTGTATCTTGTAGGAACAAAATTCGAATAGTGGCAAACAAGGGTATTCTCAATCGAGTATAATTCATTTATCCGAGAAGGAGTGAAAGTTACTAATCTGCCTCTTACGTAAACACTTCCGTTATGGATCACATGCAGATTAGAGTAAAATTCTTTGACTACTGGAATGACTACAGCAGATGTGGTATAGCAGAATACTTCCCAACGTCGCTGAACAATCATTTCTTCAATTGTTGTTGTTGAATTCTCCGCTCCTCTGTTTACGAATCCTCTCTCCTTAATCGGTCGCTTTTTCATCGAAAACCTTGTTGAATATTCGGCGAGCCTCGAAGCGACGAATTTTCTTCGGTTAAAAACTCCAGATTTCGTGGTTTCAAGTAGTTTGGAGGCCATAATAGATTGTTTTGAAGGGCTCTAGTCCTTTCTAAGGATGAAGATGATGTAAGAATGAAGTTTTAAACGTTTTTTATAGACTAATGCCCTTAGAACCGTCCAAAACCTCAAAATAACTCATTAAAACCGCTTTTGAACTATCTCTCCGCCAGCGGTAACGATCTCACCGTCGACGGGATAGTTAATTAATTAAAACTGAAATTGGGCGCGCCAATCTTGCTGTCGGCGGGATCGATTTCGCCGTCGGCGAGATTAGGTAAATTGCCCAATTTTTCGCTCCGGTCCGAATATTTTCTGATTTCTTCGTATAGATTTAAATTTGTGATGATTCTAAAAAGTAAAATGAGTAGATTTCATTTTATATTTTAATTTTTAAATAATATTAGTAAACAGATCTTAATTAATAATTACTATGGGTTGCCTCCCATAAAGCGCTTGGTTTAACATCGTCAGCCCGACCTAATATAATTTAGTAATCAGGTTGACTGAACATTAAAACCTCTTTAAAATTTGTTCTTCTCCCTTCAAAATAAGGTTTTAATCTATGTCCATTTACTTTAATTCTATGCCCAGTTTTTGGATCTTCAATTTCTATAGTTCCATATGAAAATATTTGAGTTATAGTGAAAGGTCCTAACCATCGAGATTTCAATTTCCCAGGAAACAATTTCAATCTTGTATTATAAAGCAGAACTTCTTGTCCTGGCTCAAAATTCTTTAGGTTAATCTTCTGATCATGCCATAATTTCATTTTTTCTTTATAAATTCTATCATTATTATAAGATTCATTTCTTAATTCTTCTAGTTCATTTAATTGCAATAATCTTTTCTCACCAGCTTTTTTCAGATTGTAATTAAATTCTTTAATTGCCCAATAAGATTTATGTTCTAATTCAACTGGTAAGTGGCAAGTTTTTCCATAAATAAGTCTGTAAGGAGTCATTCCAATCGGGGTTTTATAAGCAGTCCTGTATGCCCATAATGCAGAATCTAGTCTTGTAGACCAATCTAATCTATTAGGGTTTATGTCTTTTCTAAAATACGTTTAATTTCTCGATTAGAAACTTCAGCTAATCCACTGGTTTGTGGATGATAAGCAGTTGATATCTTATGAATAATGTTAAATTTTTCTACTAGTTTGTGAATATATTGATTTCTAAAATGAGATCCTCCGTTAGTGATAATCACTCTTGGCATTCCAAATCTAGTAAAAATATTTTTCATTAGAAACTTCGAAACACTCTTAGCATCACACCGAGGTAAAGCTTGTACTTCAATCCATTTAGAAACATAATCAATAGCAACTAATATATATGAGTTTCCAAATGAAGGAACAAATGGTCCCATAAAATCTAATCCCCAAACATCAAAAATCTCAACTTCTAATATAAAATCTACAGGCATTTCATTTCTTCTAGATATATTACCTATTCGTTGGCATCTATCGCAAGTTTTGATATATCTATAAATATCTCTAAAAAGAGTAGGCCAATAGAATCCAGATTGTAAAATATTATAAGCAGTTTTATCTGTTCCAAAATGTCCTCCAAAATCGGAATCATGACATTTACGAATGATTTGTTCCGTTTCTTCATAAGGCACGCATCTTCTAATTATAAGATCCTTACATTGCTTATATAAATATGGTTCATCCCAAAAGTATGTTTTAGCATCATGAATGAATTTTTTTTTTTGCAAAGTTAACATAGGTGGTAAAATATCACTTACAATATAATTTACTATGTCAGCATACCATGATATTTTCCACTCATTTATATTATATAGCTGTTCATCAGGAAAACTATCAGTAATTTCGTTATCAGTGTCAGATAGTTCATTATATTCAATTCTTGATAAATGATCTGCAATTTTATTATCAGTTCCCGTTTTGTTAATGATTTCAAAATCAAATTCTTGCATTAGTAATATCCATCTAATTAATCTTGGTTTGGAATCTTTCTTTTGCATTAAATATTTAATAGCGAGTGATCAATATGCACAATACATTTAGTTCCAATTAGATAAGGCCTAAATTTATCAAAAGCATAAACAATTGCTAATAGCTCTTTTTCGATAGCTTGTATAATTCATTTCGAGCATGATTAAGAGTTTTACTTAGCATAGTATATAACTTTGAAAATTTTATCATATCTTTGCCCAAGTATCTTGCTCCTATAGCATAATCACTAGCATCACACATAAGTTCAAATGGTTTCTCCCGATCGGGTGAAACTATTATTGGTGTTGTGATTAATTTATCTTTTAATAATTCAAAAGCGTTTAGGCATTCGAGTTGTAAATTTAAATTTCTTATCCTTTTCTAAAAGTTGGCATAAAGGTTTAGTAATTTTTGAAAAATCTTTTATATAGCGTCTGTAGAATCCAGCATGTCCAAGAAAACTTCTTACCCCTTTTAATGTAGTTGGAGGTGGTAAATTAGCTATAACTTGAATTTTTGTAGGGTCTACTTTCATACCTTTTTCCGAAATTTTATGTCCTAATACAATTCCTCCTGCAACCATAAATTGACATTTCTCCCAATTTAGAACTAAGTTAGTTTTCTCGCATATTTCTAATAATTTTTCAAGCTGATTCAAGCATGCGTCAAATGACGTTCCAAATACAAAGAAATCATCCATAAATACTTCTATTCCATTATCAATTAATTTACTAAATATAGACATCATACATCTCTGGAATGTTGCAGGTGCATTACATAATCCAAAAGGTATTCTTCGAAAAGCAAATGTTCCATATGGACTAGTAAATGTAGTTTTCTCTTGATCCTCAGGAGCAATATGTATCTGATGATAATCGGTATATCCATCTAAAAAACAAAAATATTTATGTCCGGCTAATCTATCTAACATTTAGTCTAGAAATGGTAATGGGAAGTGATCTTTCCTAGTGGCTGCATTTAATTTTCTATAGTCAATACATATACGTCATCCAGCAACTTGTCTTATAGGTATTAAATCATTATTTTCATTAGCTTTAACGGTCACTCTTCCTTTCTTAGGAACACAGTGAATTGGGCTTACCTAAGCACTGTCCGAAATAGGATATATATTACCATTATCTAGCCATTTTAATATTTCTTTCTTGACTACTTCTTTCATTATTGGGTTTAATCTTCTTTGAGGATCTACTCTTGTCTTATGTTCATTATCTAGAATAATTCTGTGCATACAGATTGAAGGACTAATTCCTTTAATATCTGCTAAAGTCCAACAAAAAGTTTTTTTATATTTTTTTAATGTGTCTAACAGTTTTTGTTCTTGTAATTCATTCAATTTAGCTGATATAATAACTTGTAGGGTTGAATGGTTACCTAAATAAGCATATTTTAAATGATTAGGTAAAATTTTTAATTCAAGTTCAGGAGGTCTAATTATTGACGGAACTATATTCTTTTCAATGTTTTCAGTATTATCCAACATTTCAAATTTTTCTTGTATATAATCCAGTTTTTCATTATTTGCTTCTTCAATTAATTCTATATTTTCTTTTTCTAATTTTTCTTCATAATATTCTTTAAAATATTCATTTTGCAAATGTTCGAAGTATTTCCATTCGAAAACATTCATCATCTTTTTCTAAAGCGAGGATATTTCATTGATTTTGCTATGTTAAAAGTTACTTTTTGATCGTTTACTCTCATTGTCAATTCTCCTTTCTGAACATCAATCATAGCTTTTCCAGTGGCTAAAAAGGGTCTTCCTAATATTATAGGAATTTTTTTATCTTCTTCCATATCTAGAACAATAAAATCTACTGGGAAGATAAATTTATCTACTTTGACTAACACATCTTCAATAACTCCCTTAGGATAAGTCACAGAACGATCAGCTAACTGAAGAGTTACTGAAGTAGGTGAAATTTCTCCTAATTCTAATCTTTTAAAAATTGATAAAGGCATTAGATTTATGCTTGCTCCTAAGTCACACAAAGCTTTTCCATAAAATTTTTCTCCAATAGCGCAGGGTATAGTGAAACTACCGGGATCTTTTAATTTTTCGAGAAGCTTTTTCGAATAATTGTACAACACTCTTCACTAAGTGCAACAGTTTCATTATCTGTAAATTTTCTTTTTTTATTTAAAATATCTTTCATAAATTTTACATAATTAGGCATTTGTTCTAACGCTTCTGCAAAAGGAATATTTACGGTTAATTTTTTTAAAATTTCAAGGAATTTAGCAAATTGCTTATCTTTTTTATGTTGCTTTAGTCGTTGAGGAAATGGTGGTGGTGGTTTTTCTATAGATATTTTCATAGGGATTAATGGATATTCTAAATTTTTATCTTGTTGATCATTTTCTTTCTCAATTTCCACTTCCTCATTTTTACTTTCTGTTTCTTTCTGAATTTTAGTTTCTAACTCTTTTCCACTTCTTAATTGTATCGCTTTAATTTGTTCTTTCCCTTGGTCTTTCGGATTTATTTTCACATTACTAGGAAAAGTTCCAGGAATTCTATTGTTAAGCGCAGTAGCGATATGTCCGAGTTGAGTTTCAATATTTTTAATTGCTGTTCCTTGATTTTGTAATTGATTTCCTTGAATTTGTAATTGATTTCCTTGATTTTGCAAGTGCTGACCCATACTTAATATTAATTCTTCTATAGATAACTTCTTATCTTTAAATTGAGTATTATTAAATCCAGGTGGATAAGAAGGTTTATAATTTGAATTTCCTTGATTAGGTGGATTTCCTATAGAGTTGTTCATCCATTGTTGATTAGCTGTATTGTTATTCCAATTAAAATTTGGATGATTCTTCTAACCAGGATTATAATAACTTGCATAAGGATTATTGGGTCTATTATTAATAGCATTTATAGTTTCATAAGGAGATTGAGAATCTATAATTTGTCCAGATGAGTTTTCTTCAAAAATAGTAGGAGAGTAATTCATTCCAAAATGATCTAATTTCTTTGATATAGCAGCAATTTGAGAAGCTAGCATAGATATTGCATCATTTTCATGAACACTAGCTATCTTTTTAGGATTTATTCTTTCAGCAGGCCATTGAAAATTATTAGTAGCCATTTCTTCGATTAAAGCATAGGCTTCATCAAATGGTTTTGACATTAATGAACCTCCAGCAGCAGCATCAATTATAGACCTAAGGGATCCTACTAACCCATTATAAAAAGTTTGTATAATTAACCAATCTGGTAATGCATGATGAGGGCATTTCCTAAAAAGTTCTTTAAATCTCTCTCAAGCTTCATATATGGATTCTCCATCAAACTGGCTAAAAGATGTTATATCATTTCTAAGTTTTGCAGTTTTCGAGGGAGGAAATTATTTGGATAGAAATTTTTGTGATAATTCTCCCTAAGTTTTAATAGTTCCAGATGCTAATGAATTTAACCACATCTTAGCCTTATCCCTTAAAGAAAAAGGAAAAAGCCTAAGTCTAATAGCATCATTAGATACTCCTTCATATTTAAAAGTAGCACATAGTTCCAAAAAACTAGCAAGATGTAAATTAGGATCTTCGTTAGGTGAACCACTAAATTGATTATTACGTACCATTTGGATAATTGCGGGTTTAAGTTCGAATGAGTTAGCAGCTACATCAGGGTTCTGAATAGTTAGGTGAATTTCATCTAATGTAGGGTTGGCATAATCTCTTAATGGTCTTTGTTGGTTTATATTTTCAATTTCTGGATTATTTGCCATTTTTGTTAAATTTTTAATTTCTCTCTTTTGTTTTCTAATTCTTTTAATTGTGCGTTCTAATTCTGAATTGTAAGGTATTAAATTTTCGTTTCCAAATTTACGCATACAATTTTTAAGTAATATTTAAAATAGTCCGTTTCTCTAATAATTATTTTAATAATTCTATTAATTACCTTAATAATTACTTACTATTAACTCTCCGGCAACGGCGCCAGAAACTTGATCCACTTTTCGATATTTATACTTACTATTATAAAAGTTAGCAACGGCACCAAAAACTTGATCTGCACTAAATATATTCTTATGATTCTGTTATGGATTTTATGGTTTGTATTGTGGATACTACGCAAGTATACGTATTGTTATCAAGTAATATATGGCTCTAATGGAGTCCTAGATATCAATCCCACAGGGAAGTTAGTAAGTTTCAAAGAACAACTTAAAGTAAATTTACTTATTAATCTAGTATACGAAAATTTAGAACACTTAGACTAAAATAAACTAATGCTTAAAAGGTTAATATAAGATTTCAGAAAAGTATCTTTCTCCTTGTCTTTAGAGTATTAAGTGAATGAAAATTTAAATTAGTTTTTTAATTATATTGTGCCAAATAAGAGAAAACCTATTCTTTACCCTTTGGTCCAGGTGCAAAGAATACTGACGAGTCTTATGTTTGATTACTGAATCTGCGGCTAGGTACGGGAGGATACCGACTGCCACTTCAGAGCTCCCACGTTCCCCTCGCCTGAGGGCTAACATCTACACTTCAGCTCTCAAACAATAAGACCGAATTGAATATTTTAGTCTGTCACACTAAAATGTTCAATTCTACGCCCGCTAGTTAATATTTCCCTATTTATTTGCACTCTCCTTCCAAGGCTTTTGATTTCCCTGAATCTTGGATGTAATCTTTACTATAGTTGATAATTCAACATATGTTAACAAATCAATTGGCCAGATTGAAAGTAAATTACGATTTAAGTAAAAAGATTAGCACAATTTCTATTTTCATATTTCAGGCACAACTATTTAAATTTGTCATTTCACTAATCTCAAGAATAA
Organism: Papilionanthe hookeriana x Papilionanthe teres; assembly: GCA_022702705.1. NCBI lineage: Eukaryota > Viridiplantae > Streptophyta > Magnoliopsida > Asparagales > Orchidaceae > Papilionanthe > Papilionanthe hookeriana x Papilionanthe teres. The sequence goes on from CM040436.1 coordinate 61,143,509, forward strand.
GGAGAAAGACTAAGGTAACTACTCAAAATGCATGGGAAAGATAACACAAAGCATGGATTTCATTAAAGTTAACAAACAAATAACAAATATACTTATCTCAATTCTTCTCCCCAAGCAGACTCTTGAAGTTCCTTTGACTTTTCCTTCCAGTACAGCACACCAAAATGATAAAAACTTAATCTACCCACTCAAAAGACTCTTAACTTCCACACAAATGACTAAAGCTGACTCTAGAATGACACACTAACTAACTAAACTTTCTATTATTAATAAATATATATATATATATCTATTTATATAAATAAATTATATATATATATATAATTATTTTTTTATTTTAAATGTTTTAAGTATAGTTTATTATTTATAAATATAATTTAATTATAAAAATATTTAATAGTTTAGTAAATTATAAATAAAAATATATATAGGTATATATAAATATATATATATATATATATATATATATATATATATATATATATATATATATATATATATATATATATATATATATATATATATATAAATTTATTTAATATTATTCTTTTATTTTAAATATTTTAAGTATAGGATATTATTTTTAAATATAATTTAATTATAAAAATTTTTAATAGTTTAATAAATTATAAATAATTAAATATATATGTGTATATATAAATATATATATATATATATATAATTTTATATATTATTATTTTTTATTTTAAAATTTTTAAGTATAGTATATTATTTATAAATATAATTTAATTATAAAAATATTTAATAGTCGATTTTTGACCTAATGACCAATTAATGACCAAATAAAGTCGATCTACGGCGAAAAGTTAATTTTTGTCAAAATAATCGATCCTTCACTCTGATGACAAACACATTGACCCAACGAGGCGACTTTTGACCAAAAGTCGATTTTGGTCAAAATAGTCGATTTTCGATCTAATGACCACCCATTAACCCGATAAGTCGACTTTTGACCAAAAAGTTAACTTTGGTCGAAAATGGTCGATTTTTGACCCGATGACTGCACGATTGACCCGATATATCAAATTTCGACCAAAAAGTTTTCTTCGATCGAAATGGTCGAATCTTGACCCAATTACCAACTCGTTGGCCAAATAGATCAACCTTTGACCAAAAAGTCGACTTTGGTCAAAATGTTCGATTCGACTGATATGCTTAGATTGACCAAATGGGTAAACTTTTGACAAAAAATTTAATTTTGGTCGAAATAATTAATTTTGGACCTAATGACGATTTTAGACCCGATAAGTCGATATCGACCAAAAAGTCAACTATGCTCGAATGATCGATCTTTGACCCGATGAGCGACTCATTGACCAATAGGTAAACTTTTGACCAAAAAGTCGACTTTGGTCAAAATGATCAATTTTGACCCAACGACCAACACATTGACCCGATGAGGTCGATGTTTGACCAAAAATCAATTTTGGACAAAATATTCGATTTTTGACCTAATGACCAATTATTAACCCGATGAGCCGATCTCCGACCGAAAAGTCGACTTTGGTCGAAATGGTTACATCCTTGACCCGATGACGACCCATTGACCTGGTAAGTCGACTTTTGACAAAAAGTCATCTTTGGTCAAAATGGACGATTCACGATCCGATGACCGCCCATTGACTCGATGGGTTAACTTTTGACAAAAAATTCGATTTTGGTCAAAATAGTCGATTTTGACCAAATGACCGATAATTGACCCGATAAGCAAATCTCAGAACAAAAAGTAAACTTTGATCAAAATGGTCAATCTTTGACCCAATGACAAACCCATTGACCCAATAGGTGAACTTTGACTAAAAGTCAGCTTTAGTTAAAATGGTCAATTTCCAACCCAATGACCAACCCATTGACCCAATAGGTTAACTTTTGACAAAAAAGTTAACTTTGATCAAAATGGTTATACCTTGACCCAATAACCAACCCATTGACCCAATATGTCGACTTTTGACCAAAAAGTCGATTTTTGTCAAAATAGTCGAATTTTGACCTAATGACCCCCATTAACCAAATAGGTCGACTTTTGACCAAAAACTCGACTTTGGTCAAAATGGTTAATTTTTGACCCGATGATGACCTGTTGTCAAATTGGTCAAATTTTGACCAAAAAGTCAACTTTATGGTCAAAATAGACAACTTTTGACCTAATGACCAATTATTAACCCAATAAGTAAATCTTTGACCAAAAAGTCAACTTTAGTCATAATTTTCAATCCTTGACACAATAACCAACCCACTGACCCAATAGATCTACTTTTGACTAAAAAGTTAATTTTGTTCAAAATACTAAATTTTGACATAATTACCAATTATTGACCCATTAGGTCAACTTTTGAAAAAAAAAGTCAATTTTCGACCTAATGACCACCTCATTGACCCAAAAAGTCAACTTTTGACCAAAAGTCAAATTTGGTCAAAATGGTCGATTTCGACACGATGACCCAAATGTCGACTTTGGTGAAAATGTTCAATCCTTCATCCAATGACCAACCAATTGACCCAATTTGTTAACTTTTTACTAAAAACTCAACTTTGGTCAAAATGGTTAATCCTTGACCCAATGACCAACCTATTGACCAAATAGGTCAACTTTTGACCAAAAAGTCAATTTTGCGCAAAATTGTCAATTTTTGACCTACTAACTGCCTCATTAACCTAAATAGGTCAAATTTTGACCAAAAGACAACTTTGGTCAAAATAGTCAATCCTTAACCCAATGACCAACTCATTGACCCAATAGGTCAACTTTTGATTAAACAGTCAATTTTGAATAAAATAGTCAATTTTTGACTTAATGACCAATTTTTGACTTAATGACCAATCTTTGACCAAAAAGTCAACTTTGATCAAGATGATTAATCTTTGACCTAATGCTCAACCCATTGACCCAATAGGTCATATTTTGACCAAAAAGTCAACTTTGGTCAAAATGGTCAATCCTTGACCCGAGTAATAGGTCAACATTTGACCAAAAAGTCAATTTTGTCAAAATAAATAATTTTGAATTAATGACACAAAAGTCAATCTCTCACCAAAAGTAAATTTCGTCAAAATGGTCAACTTTCGATCCAATGACAAACCCATCGAATCTAATAGGTCACTCTTGACCAAAAAGACAATTTTGGTCAAAATAGTCAATTTTTTAATTAATGACTAATTATCGAATTCAATAAGTTGGTCTTCAACCAAAAAGTGAACTTTGTCAAAATGGTCAATCCTCGACCTAATGATAAACCTATCGACCCAATATTTTTATTTATAATTTATTTAGTTATTAAATATTTTTATAATTAAATTATATTTATAAATAATATACTATACTTAAAACATTTAAAATAAAAAAATACTATTATATATATATATATGTATATATTTATTTATTTATTTATTTATATATACATATTTATATTTTCTTTTATAATTTATTTAACTATTAAATATTTTTATATTTAAATTATATTTATAAATAATATACTATACTTAAAATATTTAAAAAATAAAAAATAATATTATATAAATTTATGTATATATATATACATACATACCATTTCGACTAAAGTCGACTTTTTGGTCAAAAGTTGACCTATTGGGTTAATGGGTGGTCATTAGGTCAAAAATTGACTATTTTGACCAAAATTGACTTTTCGGGCAAAAGGCTCGTCCTTGCCAGTCAATGTGTTTCCGTTTATCAGCGAAGGGATCGATTATTTCGAGAAAATTAACTTTTTGGTCAGAGATTGACTTATTTGGTCATTAATTGGTCATTAGGTCAAAAATTGACTATTTTGGCCAAGATTGAATTTTTGATCAAAAGTTAACTCCATAGGGTCAATCTGGGAGTGTCATCGGGTCGAAATCGACCATTTTGATCAAATGACTTTTTTAACAAAGTCGACATATTTCCGTCAATGTGTCACTGACTGGGTAGAAATGTCCATTTTGACCAAAGTTGACTTTTTGGTCAAAAGTTTACCTAAGGGTCAATGGGTGGTCATTTGGTCAAAATCGACTATTTCGACCAAAATTAGTTTTCAAGCTAAACGTCGACCAATCGGGTCTACAAAGCTCATTATCGGATCAAGGATCAATTCATTTCGACTAAAGTTTACTATCTGGTCAGAGATTGACTTATTAAATTAATAATTGGTCATTAATTCAAAATTTTTTTTATTTTGAATTAAATTCGACTTTTGGTCAAATGTCAATCTTTTAGGCCACGAAGCTGGTCATTTGGTCAAGGATCGATCATTTCACCAAAGTCGACTTTTTTGTCAAAAGATTTCCTATTGGGCCACGGGTTGGGCATTAGGTCAAAGATTAACCATCCCGACCAAAGTTGACTTTTGATCGAGACTTCGGTTTACCGTAAAAATTGGTCATTAGGTCAAAATCGACTATTTTAATCAAAAAAATCGACTTCGGTCAAAGCTTAACATATTAGTCAGTTCACTATTATCGTGTTAGGCGGGACAAAATTTTGGCCAAAGTTGTCTTTGGTCAAAATTTGACCTATTTAGGTCAATGAGGCGGTCAATAGATTAAAAATTGATAATTTTTGGAAAGCAAAATCACTTTACTGTGCCGACCTATCGGGGTCATCAGTGATGGTCATCGGGGTCGCGGATTAACTATTTTGGCCAAAGTTGACTTTTTAGTCAAAAGTTAACAAATTGGGTCAATGGGTTGGTCATTGGATGAAGGATTGACCATTTTCACCAAAGTTGACATTTAGGTCATTGTGTCGAAATCGACCATTTCGAATTCAATTCCGATTCTTCTTTGGTCAAAAGTCGTACCGTTTGGACAAATAATTGGCAATTATGTAAAATTTACTATTTTGACCAAAATTGACTTTTTGGACAAAAGTCGATCTATTGGGTCGGTGGGTTGGTTATTGGGTTAAGGATTTACCATTTTGACCAAAGTTATCTTTTTTTCAAAGGCCGATATGTTGGGGTCAATGTGGCTCATTGGGTCAATGATTGATAATTATGACCAAAGTTGACTTCTGTCAGAGATTTACTTATTAGGTCAATAATTGGTCATTAGGTCAAAAATTGTCTATTTTGACCTAAAAAGTTGACTTTTCGGTCAAAATTGACCAATTTAGTCAATAAAGCGATCATTTGGGTCAAAAATCGACCATTTTGACCAAAGTTGACTTTTGGTCAAAGTTGACCTATTTGGTCAATGGGTGGTCATTAGGTCAGATTGACTATTTTGACCAAAATTGACTTTGGTCAAAATTTGACTTATTGGGCAATGAGTTTAACAATAATCATCGACCATTTTGTCTAAAGTTAACTTTTTGGTCAGAGATCGACTTATCAAGGTTAATAATTGGTCATTAATTCAAAAATGGATTATTTTGGTCATTAGGTCAAAAATTAATTATTTTGACCAAAATTTAATTTTTTGTCAAAAGTTGAGCCATTGGGTCAACGTGGAGGCATGTCATGTCGAAGTCGACTATTTCGACTAAAATTAACTTTTTTGGTCAAAGGTTGATCTATTTTGGTCAAAAGTTGACTTATTGGTCAAAAGTTGACTTATCATTTGACCAAAGTTGACTTTTGGTCAAAAGTTGACTTATTGGGTCAATTGGTGGTCATTCACTGTATCGACTATTTGACCAAAATCGACAATTCTCGTCAAAAGTCGACCTATCGATCAATGGTTCGTCATCAAGTTAAGGATCGAATATTTCAGCAAAGTTGACTTTTGGTCAAAGATTAACTTATTGAGTGAATAATTTGTCATTAGATCAAAAAATTAACTATTTCGACCAAAATTTGATTTTTCGGTAAAAAACCGACCTATTGGGTCAACGGGTTGGTCTGGGTCAATGGGGTGGTCATTTGGTCGAAATCGGCCATTTCGACTAAATATTACTTTTTGGTCAAAAGTTGACCTATTTTGACCAAAATTGAATTTTTGGTCAAAAGTTACCTATTGGATCAACGGGATGATCAACGGTCGATATTAACTATTTTGACTAAAGCTGATTTTGAGCAAAGTCACCTATTTGGTCAATGAAAGTATCGGTAATCGGGTCAAGAATCGACCATTTTGATCAAAGATGACTTTTTGGTCAAAAGTGCACTCCATTGGGTCAATGGGTCATTGTCAGTTAAAAATCGACCATTTTAACTAAAGTCAATTTTTGGTCAAAAGCCGACCTATTCGTCAATTAGGCCGCAGAATTGGGTCAAGAATCGACTCATTTTGATCAGCATTTAATTTTTTAGTCAAAAATTGATCTATTGGGTCATGGGTTGGTCATTGTGTCAAAATTTAATTATTTTGACCAAAGTCGATTTTTTGTTCAAAAAGTCGGCTATACAATAAGCAAGTATGATTTTCAGTCAAAAACGCACTATTTCACCAAAATTAACTTTTTAGTCAAAAGTCAATTTATTCGTTAATGAGCTTATCATTGTAGTCAATGATTGACCATTTTGACCAAAGTCGACTTTTTTTGTCAGAGATCGATCATTGCCAAGGATTCAAAAATGTACTATTTCGACCAAAATCAATTTTTCGTCAAAAAAGTCGAATTCCATTGCGCTAATGGTTTCAAAATAGTCATGGATTGATCATTTATATTTAATAGTTAAGTAAATTATAAATAAAATATATATATATATATATGTATATATACATATATATATATATATATATATATATATATATATATATATATATATATATATAATATTATTTTTTATTTTAAATGTTTTAAGTATAGTATATTATTTATAAATATAATTTAATTATAAAAATAATTAATAATTAAATAAATTATAAATAAAAATATATAGTTATATATATATATATATATATATATATATATAACATTATTTTTTTATTTTAAATATTTTAAATATAATTTAAATATAAAAATATTTAATAGTTAAAAAAATCATATATATATATAATATTTTTTTTAAATATTTTAATTATAGTATATTATTTATAAATAAATTAATTATAAAATTATTTAATAGTTAAATAAATTATAAATAAATAAATTTTTATGCGTGTGTATATATATATATATATATATATATTTATATTTATGTAAAATTATTTTTTTATTTTAAATGTTTTTAGTATAGTATATTATTTATAAATATAATTTATCTATGAAAATATTTAATAATTAAATAAATTATAAATAAATAAATAAATATATATATAATATTAATTTTTTTATTTTAATTGTTTAAAGTATAGTATATTTTTTATAAATATAATTTAATTATAAAAATATTTATTAATTAAATAAATTATAATTAAAAATATATATAGGTATATATATATATATATATATATATATATATATATATATATATATATATATATATATATATATATTTGAAACAAGAACTTTTATTAGATCTAGAAAGTCTATTACATCTCAAATGAGGGATGTATTATTATGTCCCCATGCAAAAGTAAACTAAAAGCAAAAGTAAATAGAAGATCTATCATAGAAACCATTATAAGGACAGAAAACAAGCAAATTCGATGAAGAAGCTCTAGTGGCAAGCCAATTTGCCGGTCGATTTCCTTCTCTACACATGACTCCACTCGATATGTGAAGTTGATGCAATTTGATTGATTTTGTTGATCCAAATTTGAATGTACCAAGGAGCTGTAGCCTTCTTCGCAGGGAATATTTATCGTGGTAGCTGAATCAGTTCTGTTATGAATAAAAGGATGATTATTTATTAAAGTCGCTTTTCGTACCCCAAAAATAGCCAATGACTTCAGTTAGGAGCATTATCATGTCAATAGAGCTGCTAGAAACCATAAGCATTTACCATTATGATTTCTACCAAGAATACCAATACCACCTACACCATCATTGTAACTTCCATCAACATTGATCTTAATCCAAGGGAACAAAGGAGGAGTCCACCGAATTAACAAAGGTTTAGCTGCCATTTGATGATGCTTTATATTAAAATGCTTCCTTATCTTGAATATATAAGCCAAACAAATAGATAAATTACCAACTGAGAAGAGAACTTTATCTTCAAATAACACACCATTTCTTGCAAACCAGATAAACCAGAAAACTATTAAAGGAATATAAAATTCTGGAGTCCCTTTCTTCAACTAAATTAAGCTATAATAGAGTTCCACAATGATAATTTAACTTTTGTATCAAGTAGCCTACTAATAACAAAATTCCATACTTTCTCGAACTTCGACACCTCAGAAAAGATGATAGATGGATTCTTCGTTGGAGGAACAAAAGATACATCTAGAAGGACCTCAATACCCTTTAATTTAAATATATCATCAATAGGCAGTGCAAAATTTCTTCTAACAACTTCCAACAAAATAAATGACATGGAAGGTGAAATGTATTGATCAGACAGATTTCCTTAGTCGTTATTGGGAGGAAGATTCATTAGAAAGTAGAATAAATTTTGATAAGCTGGGCTTTAGTAAGTATTCTGTCCTTTCTATCTTCCATAATAGGCACAATTAAAATTTTCTCCATGGTCTCCTTGTTACCGCAGATTGAAGAACAGATTTATTCCAAAGTTCCATTAATCCAACAATCAAAAACATTATTAATTGCCGAGAAATGACCGTATTGAGATAAAAGAGATTCATTAAACAAACTGCCATTATCTTTCCAGAAATCAATATGACCATCTCCAAACTCCCAAACAAAGTTGTTCAGCAAACTCTCTAATCTTTAATGTACCTCCTTCCAAGTTTCGAGTCACCCGCTTAACATAGTTTCCGAGTAGGACGAGAGTTATAACACATTTCTTCCTATGCATAAATTTAGCCCATAAGGAAGAATTGGATCTGAAATTTAACCATTGTTTACAGAAATAAGCAAAATTTAAATGCTGAAAACTTTTAAAACCTAAGCCTACTAGAAAAGGCTTGCATAACTTCTCCCAACTCGACCAATGGAAATGCTTATGCTCACCTTCCCACAAAAAACTTATTGAACATTATGAAAAGTAACTTTTGAGTACTTTTCTTCATTTTAACCATCTGAAGAGTGTAGAGAGGAAAGGTAGCTAATACACTTTAAGTAGAGTTATTCTACCTTCATTGATAAAAAAGAGTTGGGAACAAAGATTGAGTTGGGAAGAAATCTAGTAGACTACATCATCATAGTGTGATAGTCTTCTTCTACCTTAATCAAAGGAAACCCTAAGTATTTAAGTGGATAACAAGCTTCTTTAAATCCAGTAAAATCAGAAATCCAGTTTCTTATATGGACATTCAAATAGGAGCTAGGAAGAAATTGACATTTGGATTTATTGAAAACCATACCAGACCTTCAAAAGCTGGCCAAAGTTTTTATAATGTGTTTAATAGAGCCTTTGCTGCCATTACAGAAGACAATGACATCATCTTACAAGCCAGATGACTAATTAGTAGATTAGATCTATGCTGGAATTGGACATGTGAATGGCCGAGTCATAATGATTCAAAGATTCTGCAGAAATAACCAAATACCAATATAAAGATATAAGGATAAGGGATCCCCTTGTTTAATCCCTCTACCAGATTGAAAGAATCTATGGCTACTTCCATTAATCAAAATACTATAATAATTGTTTTGAAGCCATCTAGAAATCAAAACAATGTAACCGCACTAAATCCTGAAGAAGAAGAACTTCCAATATGTGCTCAACTATTTAATCAAAAGCTTTGGATAAATCTAATTCAATAATTATGTTAGAGCCTCATCAAGCTTTATCAATGTCGTTGAGTAGTTCCTCGTGCTAAAAGCACATTATCGAAATATTTCTTCCTTTAATATATGATTTCGATTAACCGAAATCGACCATTTCGACCCAATTCGACATTTGTAATGTTTGTGTCGAAATTGACCATTTTGACCAATTTGACTTTTTGGTCAAAAGTTGACCTTTTGTGTCAATGAGGTGGTCATTAAGTCAAAAATTGCCAATTTCGACCAAAATCAATTTTTTCATTCAAAAGTCAATCTATTGGGTCAATAATCGGCAATTATGTAAAAAATTTATTATTTTGACCAAAATTGACTTTTGGACAAAAGTCGATCTATTGGGTCAGTGGGTTGGTTATTGGGCCGATGATTTACAGTTTTGACCAAAGCTATCTTTTTGTTCAAAGTGCCGACATGTCAAGCTAATGGCTCGTCATTGGGTCAAGGATTGATAATTATGACCAAAGTTGACTTTTTGGTCGAGAATTACTTATTGGGTCAATAATTGGTCATTAGGTCGAAAATTGTCTATTTTGACCTAAAAAGTTTACTTTTCATTTCAAATTGAATTAATCTACGAATGGGTCGTATCATCGTCAAAAATCACCATTTTATTCAAAGTTGACTTTTTGGTCAAAATCATCATATTTGGTCAATGGGTGGTCATTAGGTCAAAAATTGACTATTTCACCAAAATTGACTTTTTGGTCAAAATTTAACTTATTGGGAAATGAAGTCGTCATCGGGTCAATCATCGACCATTTTGTCCAAAGTCAATTTTTAGTCGGAGATCGACTTATCGGGTCAATAATCGGTCATTAATTCAAAAAATCGATCATCTTGTTCATTAGGTAAAAAATTAATTATCTTGACCAAAATTAAATTTTTGGTCAAAAGTTGAGCCATCAATATCACTAAGGAGGTCATTATGTTAAGTCAATTATTTCGATTAAAATTAACTTTTTTCGGGGTCAAAAGTCGATATTTTGGTCAAAAGTCGACTTATCATTTAAACAAAGTTGACTTTTTGGTCAAAAGTTGACTTATCGGGTCAATTGGTGGTCATTCAGTCATAAATCGACTATTTTCACCAAAACGTAATTATTCGTCAAAATTCACCTACTTGGTCAATGGGTTAAGGATTGAATATTTTGACTAAAGTTGACTTTTTGGTCAGAGATTAACTTATTAAGTGAATAACCTAAAAAGTCAACTTTAGTCAATTTTGACCTACTTGGTTAAGGATTGAATATTTTGACTAAAGTTGACTTTTTGGTCAGAGATTAACTTATTGAGTGAATAATTGGTCATTAGATCTAAAATTAACTATTTCGACTAAAATTTACTTTTGGTCAATAATCGACCTATCGGGGTCAATGGGTTATCTGGGGTCAATGGGGCGGTCATCGGGGTCGAAATCGGGCCATTTCGACCAAAGATTACTTCTTGGTCAAAAGTTATCTAATTCGACCAAAATCGAATTTTTGGTCAAAAGTTAACCGATCGGCCACTCAAAGGGCTATCGGCGAGATATTTGATTATCGCACTAAAATGAATTTCACAAAAAGTCACCTATTTACCAAGGAATTGGTAATTGGGTCAAGAATCAACATTTGGATCAAAGATGACGGTCAAAAGCGTACATATCGCCAATGAACTTACTATCGCTTAAACATCGACCATTTTAACCAAAGTCAATTTTTATAATAAAAGTCGACCTATTCGGTTAATGAATCGGTATAATTATGTATACATACATAAATATATATATGTAAATTTATGTATATATATATATATATATATATATATATATATATATATATATATATATATATATATATATATATATATATATATATATATATATATATATATATACATATATATATATACAAAAATTTA
>CM040436.1:61160164-61162664 GCA_022702705.1 Papilionanthe hookeriana x Papilionanthe teres
TCAAAAGTTGACCTTTTGGGTCAATGAGGTGGTCATTAGGTCAAAAATTGACAATTTTGACCAAAATTGATTTTTTGGTCAAAAGTCGATTTATTAGGTCAGTGGGTTGGTTATTGGGTCAAGGATTGACAATTATGACCAAAGTTGACTTTTTGGTCAAAGATTTAGTTATTGGGTTTATAATTGGTCATTAGGTAAAAAATTATCTATTTTGACCAAAAAGTTGACTTTTTGGTAAAACTTTGACCAATTTGGCAGATAGGGTTGGTCATTAGGTCGAAAATCGACCATTTTGACCAAAGTTAACATTTTGGTCAAAAGTTGACCTATTTGGTTTATGGGGGGTCATTAGGTCAAAATTTGACTATTTTGACCAAAATTGACTTCTTGGTCAAAAGTTAACATATTGGGTCAATGAGTTGGTTATTGGGTCAAGGTTTGACCATTTTGACCAAAGTTGACTTTTTGGTCAAAAGTTAACTGATTGGGTCATGGGTTGGTCATTGGGTCGGAAATTGACCATTTTAACTAAAGTTGACTTTTTGGTCGAAAGTTCACCTATTGGGTCGATGGGTTTGTCATTGGGTCAAAGATTGACCATTTGAATTAAGGTTGACTTTTTGGTCGAAGATTGGTTCTTCGGGTCAATTATTGGTCATTTGGTCAAAAATCAACTTTTTTGAGCAAAATTGAATTTTTTGTCAAAAGTTAACCCATTGGATCAATAGGGTGGTCATTGGATCAGGAATTGACCATTTTAACCAAAGATGACTTTTTGTCAAAAGTTGACCTATTGGGTCGATGGGTTGGTCATTGGGTCGAGGATGACCATTTTCACTCAAAGTTAACTTTTTGGTCAGAGATTGGCTTACTCGGTTAATAATTGGTCATTAGGTCAAAAATAGTACTATTTTGACCAAAATTAGCTTTTTGGTCAAACGTTGACCTACTGGGTCAATGTGTTGGTCGTTGGATAAAAAATTGATCATTTTGACCAAAGTTGATTTTTTGGTCAAAAGTTGACCTATTGGGTCAATGGGTTAGTCATTGGGTCAAGGATTGATCATTTTGACCATGGTTGACTTTTTGTTTAGATATTGACTTATTAGGTCTAAAATTAGTTATTAGGTCAAAAATTGATTATCTTGACCAAAATTAAATTTTTTGTCAAAAGTTTACCTATTGGGTCAACGGGGTGGTCATAGGGTCAGAAATTGACCATTTTGACCAAAGTTGACTTTTTGGTCAATAGTTGACCTATTTGGTCAATGAGTTAGTAATTGGGTCAAGATTTGACCATTTTTACCGAAGAAAACTTTTTGGTCAAAATTTGATATATTGGGTCAACGGGTAGGTCTTTGGGTCAAAAATTGACCATTTTGACCAAAGTTGACTTTTTGGTCAAAAGTTGACCTATTGGGTTAACGGGTGGTCATTAGGTCAAAAATTGACTATTTTGACCAAAATTGACTTTTTTGTCAAAAGTTGTCCTATTGGGTCAATGTGTTTGTCATTGGGTGAAGGATTAATTTCTTTGATAAAAATTAACTTTTTGGTCAGAGATTGACTTATTTGGTTATTAATTGGTCATTAGGTCAAAATTGACTATTTTGACCAAGATTGAATTTTTGGTCAAAAGTTAACCCATTGGGTCAACAGGGAGGTCATTGGGTCAGAAATTGACCATTTTGACCAAAGTTGACTTTTTGGTCAAAAGTTGACATGTTCGGCCTATGTGTTGGTAATTGGATCAAGAAGTTTACCATTTTTACCAAAGATGACTTTTTGGTCAAAAGATGACCTATTGGGTCAATGAGTTGGTCATTGGGTCAAAAATTGTCCATTTTTACCAAAGTTGACTTTTTGGTCAAAAGTTGACCTATTGGGTCAATGGGTGGTCATTAGGTAAAAAATTGACTATTTTGTCCAAAATTAGCTTTTTGGTCAAAAGTTGACCTATTGGGTCTATGGGTTTGTCATTGGATCAAGGATTGACCATTTTGACTAAAGTTGACTATTTGGTCAGAGATTGACTTATTGGGTCAATAATTGGTCATTAATTCAAAATTTTTTTATTTTGACTGAAATTGACTTTTTGGTCAAATGTTGACCTATTAGGCCAATGGGTTGGTCATTGGGTCAAGGATTGATCATTTTGACCAAAGTTGACTTTTTGGTTAAAAGATGTCATATAGGGTCAATGGGTTGGGATTAGGTCAAAGATTAACCATCTTGACCAAAGTTGACTTTTTGGATAGAGATTGGTTTACTGGGTCAAAAATTGGTCATTAGGTCAAAAATTGACTATTTTAATCAAAATTGACTTTTTGGTCAAAGTTGACATATTGGGTCGATGGGTTGGTCATTGGGTTAAGGATTGACGATTTTGGCTAAAGTTGTTTTTTGTTGAAAATTTGACTATTTAGGTCGATGAGGCTGATCAGTAGATCAAAAATTGACAATTTTGAGCAAAATTGACTTTTTGGTCAAAAGTTGACCT
>CM040436.1:61167664-61180164 GCA_022702705.1 Papilionanthe hookeriana x Papilionanthe teres
TATATAAATAAATTTATTTAATATTATTTTTTATTTTAAATGTTTTAAGTATAGTATATTATTAATAAATATAATTTAATCATAAAAATATCTAATAGTTAAATAAATTAAAAATAAATAAATAAATATATGTATCTATAAATAAAAATATATATTTATATATATATACATATATATGTATATATAAATTTTAATAATATAATTTTTTTAACTTAAATATTTTAAGTATAGTATATTATTTTTAAATATAATTTAATTATAAAAATATTTAATAGTTAACAAAATTATAAATAACTAAATATAAATATATATGTATATATATATATATATTTAATTAATATTTTTTTTTAATTTTAAATATTTTAAGTACAAGTATATTATTTATAAATATAATTTAATTACAAAAATATTTAATAGTTAAATAAAATATAATTAAAAATATATATATAGTTATATATATATATATATATATATATAATATATATATATATATATATATATATATATATATATATATATATATATATATATATATATATATATATATATATATATATATATATATTATATAAATTTATATAATATTATTTTCTTATTTTAATTATTTTAAGTATAACTTAATATTTTAAAATATAATTTAATTATAAAAATATTTAATAGTTAAAAAAATTATAAATATATATATATGTAATAGTTAAGTATAATATATTATATATTATACAATTTAATTATATATTTATTAAGTATAGTATAGTATAGTTAAATATTATACTATAAAGTATAGTATATATAAAGTATAAGTATATTATATATTATTAAGTATAAGTACAAGTATAGTTAAATATTATATAATTGAATTATAAAAATATTTAATAGTTAAGTATATAATATTATTTTTATATTAAATGTTTTAAGTATAGTATATTATTTATAAATAAAATTTAATTTAAAAAATAATTAATAATTAAATAAATTATAAATAAAAAATATATATAGTTATATATATATAATATTATTTTTTGATTTTAAATGTTTAAATTATAGTATATTATTCATAAATATAATTTAATTATAGAATTATTTAATTATTAAATAAATTATAAATAAAAAATATATATATGTAAATTTATTTAATTTTATTTTTTAATTTTAATATTTTAAGTGCAGTATATTATTTATAAATATAATTTAATTATGAAAATATTTAATATTTAAATAAATTATAAATAAATAAATATAAATGTGCATATTTAAATATACATACATACATACATATATATATATATATATATATATATATATATATATATATATATATATATAAATATAAATTTATATTATATAATTTTTTATTTTAAATATTTTAAGTATAGTATATTATTTATAAATATTATTTAATTATAAAACTATTTAATACTTAAATAAATTATAAATAAATATATGTAGGTATAAATATATATATATATATATATATATATATATATATATATATATATATATATATATATATATATATATATAAACTTATTTAATTTTTTTTAAATATTTTAAGTATAGTATATTATTTATAAATATAATTTAATCATAAAAATATTTAATAATTGAATAAATTGTAAATAAAAATATATATAGGTATATATTAATATATATATATATATATATATATATATATTATTTATTTATTTTAAATATTTTAAGCATAATATATTATTAATAAATATAATTTAATTAAAGAATTATTTAATAGTTAAAAAAATGATAAATATATATATATATATATATATATATATATATATATATATATATATATATATATATATATATATATGTATATATATGTATATAATAATATATATATATATATGTATATATGTATATAATAATATATATATGTATAAACTTATATAATAATATTTTTTTTATTTTAAGTATTTTAATTATAGTATATTATTTTTAAATATAATTTAATTATAAAAATATTTAATAGTTAAAAAAATTATAAATAATTAGATAAATAGACAAATATATATATATATATATATATATATATATATATATATATATATGTATATATTATAAATGAACAAATAAATAAATAAATAAACAAATATATAAATATAAATAAATAAATAAATAAACAAATATGTATATATATATATATATTTTAAATATTTAAAGTATATTATATTACTTATAAATATAATTTTATTATAAAAATATGTAATAATTAAATAAATTATAAATATTAATATTATTTTTTTTATTTTAAATGTTTTAAGTATAGTATATTTTTTATAAAGATAATTTAATTATAAAAATATTTAATAATTAAATAAATTACGAATAAATATATATATATATATATATATAAATTTATTTAATAGTATTTTTTATTTTAATTATTTTAAGTATAGTATATTATTTATAAATTTAATTTAATTATAAAAATATTTAATAGTTAAATAAATTATAAATAAATAAATATATGTGTGTGTATATTAAATATATTATAAATAAAAAATTTTAAATAAATAAATATATTCATATATATATATATATATATATATATATATATATATATATATGTATTAAATATTTTAAGTATAGTATATTATTTATAAATTTAATTTAAATATAAAAATAGTTAATAGTTAAATAAGTTTTAAATAAAAATATAAATATATGTATATTAAAATAAATAAATAAATAAATAAATAAATAAATAAATAAATATATATATATATATATATATATATATATAATATTATTTTTTTATTTTAAATTTTTTAAGTATAGTATATTATTTATAAATATAATTTAATTATAAAATATTTAATAATTAAATAAATTATAAATAAAAATATTGGGTCAATGGTTTTGTCATTGGGTTAAGGATTGACTATTTTGACCAAAGTTCACTTTTTGGTTAGAGATTAACTTATTGGGTCAACAATTGGTCATTATTTCAAAAATTGACTATTTTGGCCTAAATTAGCTTTTTGGTCAAAAGTTAACCTATTGGGTCAATGGGTTTGTCATTGGATCAAGGATTGACCATTTTGACTAAAGCTAACTTTTTGGTCAGAGATTGACTTATTGGGTCATTAATTCAAAAATTGTTTATTTTGACCAAAGTTGACTTTTTGGTTAAATGTCGACTATTAGGCCGATGAGTTGGTCATTGGGTCGAGGATTGACCATTTTGACCAAAGTTGACTTTTTGGTCAAAAGATGACCTATTAGGTCAATGGGTTGGGCATTAGGTCTAAGATTAACCATCTTGACCAAAGTTGTCTTTTTGGTCAGAGATTGGTTTAATGGGTCAAAAATTGGTCATTAAGTCAAAAATTGACTATTTTAATCAAAATTGACTTTTTGGTCAAAAGTTGGCCTATTGGGTCAATGAGTTGGTCATTGGGTTAGGGATTGACTATTTTGACCAAAGTTGCCTATTGGTTAAAATTTGACCTATTGAGGTCAATGAAGCGGTCAGTAGGTCAAAAATTGAGATTTTTGAGCAAAATTGACTTTTTGGTTAAAAGTTTACCTATTGGGTCAATAGGTTAGTCATTGGGTCAAGGATTAACCATTTTGGCCAAATTTGATTTTTTAGTCAAAAGTGAACAAATTGGGTCAATTGGTTGGTCGTTGGATGAAGGATTGAACATTTTCACCAAAGTTGACATTTAGGTCATTGTGTCAGAAATGATCATTTTGACCAAATTTGACTTTTGGTTAAAAGTTGACCTTTTGGGTCAATGAGGTGGTCATTAGGTCAAAAATTTTCAATTTTGACCAAAATTGACTTTTTTGTTCAAAAGTTGACCTAATGGGTCAATAATTGGTAATTATGTCAAGAATTTACTATTTTGACCAAAATTGACTTTTTAGTCAAAAGTCGATTTATTGGGTTAGTGGGTTGGTTATTGGGTCATGGATTGACAATTATGACCAAAGTTGACTTTTTGGTCAAAGATTTACTTATATGGTTAATAATTGGTCATTAGGTCAAAAATTATCTATTTTGACCAAAAAGTTGACTTTTTGGTCAAAATATGACCAATTTGGCCAGCGGGTTGCTCATTGGGTAAAAAATTGATCATTTTGACCAAAGTTGACTTTTTTGTCAAAAGTTTACCTATTTGGTTAATGGGGGGTCATTAGGTCAAAATTTGACTATTTTGATCAAAATTGTCTTTTTGGTCAAAGGTTGACATATTGAGTCAATGGGTTGGTTATTGGGTCAAGGTTTGACCATTTTGACCAAAGTTGACTTTTGGTCAAAAGTTAACCTATTGGGTCAATGGGTTGGTCATTGGGTCGGAAATTGACCATTTTAACTAAAGTTGACTTTTTGGTCAAAAGTTCACCTATTGCGTCAATGGGTTTGTCATTGGGTCAAAGATTGACCATTTTGACTAAAGTTGACTTTTTTGTCAGAGATTGACTTACTGGGTCAATTATTGATCATTTGGTCAAAAATTGACTATTTTGACAAAAATTGAATTTTTGTCAAAAGTTAACCCATTGGGTTAATGCGGTGGTCATATGATCAAGAACTGACCATTTTTACCAAAGATGAATTTTTATCAAACTTTGACTTACTGGGTCAATGGGTTGGTCATTGGGTCAAGGATATACCATTTTGACCAAAGTTGACTTTTTGGTCAGAGATTGGTTTACTGGGTTAATAATTGGTCATTAGGTCAAAAATTGACTATTTTGACCAAAATTGATTTTTTGGTCAAACGTTGACCTACTGGGTCAATGTGTTGGTCGTTGGGTCAAAAATTGACCATTTTTACCAAAGTTGACTTTTTGGTCAAAAGGTGACTTATTGGGTTAATGGGTGGGCATTAGGTCAAAAATTAACTATTTTGACCAAAATTGACTTTTTGATCAAAAGTTGTCATGTTGGGTCAATGTGTTTGTCATTGGGTGAAGGATTAATTATTTTGACAAAAATTAACTTTTCGGTCAGAGATTGACTTATTTGGTCATTAGTTGGTCATGAGGTCAAAAATTGACTATTTTCACCAAGATTGAATTTTTGGTCAAAAGTTAACACATTGGGTCAGAAATTGAACATTTTGACCAAAGTTGACTTTTTTCTTAAAAGTTGACATATTTGGCCAATGTGTTAGTATTTGGATCAAGAAGTTGACCATTTTAACCAAAGATGGCTTTTTTGGTCAAAAGATGACCTATTGGGTCAATGGGTTGGTCATTGGGTCAAAAATTGTTCATTTTGACCAAAGTTGACTTTTTGGTCAAAAGTTGACCTATTGGGTAAATCGGTGGTCATTTGGTCAAAAATTGACTATTTTGACCAAAATTGGCTTTTTGGTCAAAAGTTGACCTATTGGGTCTATGGGTTTGCCATTGGATCAAGGATTGACCATTTTGACTAAAGTTGGCAATTTGGTCAGAGATTGACTTATTGGGTCAATAATTGGTCATTAATTCAAAAAATTTTTATTTTGACCGAAATTGACTTTTTGGTGAAATGTTGACCTATTAGGCCAATGGGTTGATCATTGGGTCAAGAATTGATCATTTTGACCAAAGTTGACTTTTTGGTCAAAAGATGTCCTATTGGGTCAACGGGTTCGGCATTAGGTCAAAGATTAACCATCTTGACAAAGTTGACTTTTTGGATAGAGATTGGTTTTCTGGGTCAAAAATTGGTCATTAGGTCAAATATTGACTATTTTAATCAAAATTGACTTTTTGGTCAAAGTTGACATATTGGGTCAATGGGTTGGTCATTGGGTTAAGGATTGACATTTTTGACCAAAGTTGTCTTTTGGTCAAAATTTGACCTATTTAGGATTGACCAAAATTTGACCAATTTAATTTATTTATATTTATATATATTTATTTAATATTATTTTTTTATTTAAAATATTTTAAGTATAGTATATTATTTAAAAATATAATTTAATCAAAAAAATATTTAATATTTAAATAAATTATAAATAAAAAAATTTATATCTATATATATTAATATATATATATATATATAATATTATTTTTTTATTTTAAATATTTTTAGTATAGTATATTATTTATAAATATAATTTATATTTAAAAATATTTAATAATTAAGAAAATTATATATAAAAAAATATATATAGAGGTACAAAAATATATATTTATATATAAAAAAATTTATTTAATATTATTTTTTTATTTTAAATATTTTGAGTATAGTATATTATTTATAAACATAATTTAATTATAAAAATATTTAATAATTATAAAAATTATAAATAAAAAAAATATATAAAAATATAAATTATAAATAAAAAAATATATATAATAGTTAAATAAATTATTAATAAATAAATATATATACGTATAAATATATATATATATATATATATATATATATATATATATATATATATATATATATATAATATTATTTTTTTATTTTAAATATTTTAAGTATAGCATATTATTTATAAATACAATTTAATTATAAAAATATTTATTAATTAAAAAAATAATAAATATATATATGTATGTATGTATAAATATATATGTATGTATGTATAAATATAAATATATGTATGTATAAATATATATGTATGTATATATATATATATATATATATATATATATATATATATATATATGTATGTATATTTTACGTATAGTATATTATTTATAAATATAATTTAATTATAAAAAAATTTAATAGTTAAAAAATTATAAATAACTAAATAAATAAATAAATAAATAAATAAATATATATATATATATATATATATATATATATATATATATATATATATTTATATATATATATATAAATTTATTTAATATTATTTTTTATTTTTAAATATTTTAAGTATAGTATATTATTTATAAATATAATTTAATTAAAAAAAAATTTAATTGTTAAATAAATTTATATATATATATATATATATATATATATATATATATATATATATATATATATATATATATATATATATATATATATATAATTATTTTTTTATTTTAAATTTTTTAAGTATAGTTTATTATTTATAAATATAATTTAATTATAAAAATATTTAATAGTTAATTTTTGACCTAATGACCAATTAATGACCAAATAAGTCAATATTTGACCAAAAAGTTAATTTTTGTAAAAATAATCAATCATTCACCCAATGACAAACACATTAGCCCAACAGGACAACTTTTGACCAAAAAGTCAATTTTGGTCAAAATAGTCAATTTTTGAACTAATGACCACATATTAACCCAATAGGTCAACTTTTGACCAAAAAGTCAACTTTGGTCAAAATGGTCAATTTTTGACCCAATAACCTACCCATTGACCCAATATATCAAATCTTGACCAGAAAGTTTTCTTCAGTCAAAATGGTCAAATCTTGACCCAATTACCAACTCATTGACCAAATATGTCAACTTTTGACCAAAAAGTCAACTTTGGTCAAAATGGTCAATTTTTGACCCAATGCCACCCCGTTCACCCAATGGGTAAACTTTTGACAAAAAATTTAATTTTGGTCAAAATAATCAATTTTTAACCTAATGATCAATTTTAGACTCAATAAGTCAATATCTGACCAAAAAGTCAACTACGGTCAAAATGATTAATCTTTGACCCAATGACCAACCGATTGACCCAATAGGTAAACTTTTGACCAAAAAGTCAACTTTGGTCAAAAAGATCAATTTTTGACCCAACGACCAACACATTGACCCGATGAGTCGATGTTTGACCAAAAATCAATTTTGGACAAAATTGTCAATTTTCGACCTAATGACCAATTATTAACCCCGATAAGCCAATCTCCGACCAAAAAGTCAACTTTGGTCAAAAATGGATCTATCCTCGACCTAATGACCAACCAATCGACCCAGATAGTCAACTTTCGACAAAAAGTCATCTTTGCTCAAAATGGACGATTCACGATCCAATGACCAATCCTATCGATCCAATGGGTTAACTTTCGACCAAAAATTCAATTTTGGTCAAAATAGTCAATTTTCGACCAAATGACCGATAATTGACCCAAGTAAGCTCAATCTCCGACCAAAAAGTAAACTTTGATCAAAATGAGTCGATCTTCGACCCAATGACAAACCAATTGAACCAATAGGTGAACTTTTGACCAAAAAGTCAAGTTTAGTTAAAATGGTCAATTTCCGACCCAATGACCAATCCATTGACCCAATAGGTTAACTTTTGACCAAAAAGTCAACTTTGGTCAAAATGGTTATAACTTGACCCAATAACCAACCCATTGACCCAATATGTCAACTTTTGACCAAAAGTCGAAGTTTGATCAAAATAATCAAATTTCGACCTAATGACCCACCATTAACCAAATATGTCAACTTTTGACCAAAAAGTCAACTTTGGTCAAAATGGTCAATTTTGACCCAATGACCAGCTCGTAGCCAAATTGGTCAAATTTTGACCAAAAAGTCAACTTCTTGGTCAAAATAGACAATTTTTGACCTAATGACCAATTATTAACCCAATAAGTAAATCTTTGACCAAAAAGTCAACTTTAGTCATAATTGTCAATGAATGACCTAATAACCAACCCACTGACCCAATAGATCGACTTTTGACTAAAAAGTCAATTTTGGCCAAAATAGTAAATTTTGACATAATTACCAATTATTGACTCATTAGGTAAACTTTTGAAAAAAAAAGTCAATTTTCGACTTAATGACCACCTCATTGACCCAAAAGATCAACTTTTGACCAAAAGTCAAATTTGGTCAAAAAGTTCAATTTCTGACACAATGACCTCAATGTCAACTTTGGTGAAAATGTTCAATCCTTCATCCAATAACCAACTAATTGACCCATTTTGTTAACTTTTTACTAAAAAGTCAACTTTGGCCAAAATGGTTAATCCTGGACCCAATGACCAACCTATTGACCCAATAGGTCAACTTTTGACCAAAAGTCGATTTTGCTCAAAATTATCGATTTTGTCCTACTCGATCACTTCATCGACCTAAATAGGCCAAATTTTGACTAAAAGACAACTTTGGTCAAAATAGTCAATCCTTAACCCAATGACTGACTCATCGACCCAATAGATCAACTTTTGATTAAACCGTCAATTTTGATTAAAATAATCAATTTTTAACTAAATGACCAATTTTGACTCCAAGAAAGCCAATCATTGACAAAAAGTCAACTTTGGTCAAGATGGTTAATCTTTGACCTAATGCTCAACCCATTGACCCAATAGGTCATCTTTTGACCAAAAAATCAACTTTGGTCAAAATGGTCAATCCTTGACCCAATGACCAACCCATTGGCCTAATAGGTCAACATTTGACCAAAAAGTCAATTTTGGTCAAAATAAATAATTTTTGAATTAATGACCCAATAAGTCAATCTCTGAACAAAAAGTTAATTTGGTCAAAATGGTCAATCCTTGATCCAATGACAAACCCATTGACCCAATAAGTCACCTTTTGACCAAAAAGCCAATTTTGGTCAAAATAGTCAAATTTTTAATTAATAACCAATTATTGACCCAATAAGCTAATCTCTAACCAAAAAGAGAACTTTGGTCAAAATGATCAATCCTTGACCGAATGATAAACCCATTGACCCAATATTTTTATTTATAATTTATTTAATTATTAAATATTTTTATAATTAAATTATATTTATAAATAATATACTATGCTTAAAACATTTAAAATAAAAAAATACTATTATATATATGTATATATTTATTTTTTTATTTATTTATATATACATATATTTATATTTTATTTATAATTTATTTAACTATTAAATATTTTTATATTTAAATTATATTTATAAATAATATACTATACTTAAAATATTTAAAATAAAAAAAATAATATTATATAAATTTATATATATATATATACATACCATTTTGACAAAAGTTGACTTTTTGGTCAAAAGTTGACCTATTGGGTTAATGGGTGTCATTAGATCAAAAATTGATTATTTTGACCAAAATCGACTTTTTAGTCAAAGGTCAGTCTGTTGGGTCGATGTGTTTGTCATTGGGTGAAGGATTGATTATTTTGACAAAAATTAACTTTTGGTCGAGATCGACTTATTTATCATTAATTAGTCATTAGAGCAAGAATTGATTATTTTGGCCAAGATTGAATTTTTGGTCAAAAGTTAACTCATTAGATCAACAGGAGGTCATCAGGTCGAAATTGATCATTTTGACCAAAGTTGACTTTTTGGTCAAAAGTTGACATATTTGGCTAATGTGTTGAGTAATCGGATCAAGAAGTTGATCGCTTTTTCCAAAGATGACTTTTTTTGTCAAAGGTGACTATTAGGTCAATGGGTTGGTCATTGGGTCAAAAATTATCCATTTTGACCAAAGTCGACTTTTTTGGTCAAAAGTTGACTCTATGGGTCGATGGGTGGTCATTTGGTCGATAATTGATTATTTTGACCAAAATTAGCTTTTTGGTCAAAAGTCGACCTATTGGGTCTATGAGTTTATCATCGGATCAAGGATCGACCATTTTAACTAAAGTTAATTATTTGGTCAGAGATTGACTTATTGGGTCAATAATTGGCCATTAATTCAAAATTTTTTTATTTTTACCGAAATTGACTTTTTGGTCAAATGTTGACCTATTAGGCCAACGGGTTGGTCATTGGGTCAAGGATTGATCATTTTGACCAAAGTTGACTTTTTGGTCAAATGATTTCCTATTGGGTCAATGGGTTGGGCATTAGGTCAAAGATTAACCATCCTGACCAAAGCCGAATTTTTTATTGAGATTTGTTTACTGGGTAAAAAATTGGTCATTAGGTCAAAAATTGACTATTTTAATCAAAATTGACTTTTTGGTCAAAGATGACATATTGGGACAATGGGTTGGTCATTGTGTTAAGGAATGACAATTTTGGCCAAAGTTGTCTTTTGGTCAAAATTTGACCTATTTAGGTCAATGAGACGGTCAGTAGATCAAAAATTGACAATTTTGAGCAAAATTGACTTTTTGGTCAAAAGTTGACCTATTTGGTCAATAGGTTGGTCATTGGGTCGTCGATTAACTATTTTGGCCAAAGTTGACTTTTTAGTCAAAAGTTAACAAATTGGGTCAATGGGTTGGTCATTGGATGAAGGATTGACCATTTTCACCAAAGTTGACATTTAGGTAATTGTGTCAGAAATTGACCATTTTGACCCAATTTGACTTTTTGGTCAAAAGTTGACTGTTTGGGTCAATGAGGTGGTAATTAGGTCAAAAATTGCCAATTTTGACCAAAATTGGCTTTTTTGTTCAAAAGTTGACCTATTGGGTCAATAATTGGCATTATGTAAAAAATTTACTATTTTGACCAAAATTAACTTTTTGGACAAAAGTCGATCTATTGGGTCGATGGGTCAGGTTATCGGGTTAAGGATTTACCATTTTGACCAAAGTTATCTTTTTGTTCAAAGGTTGACATGTTGGGTCAATGGGTTTGTCATTGGGTCAAGGATTGATAATTAAGACCAAAGTTGACTTTTTGTTCAGAGATTTACTTATTGGGTTAATAATTGGTCATTAGGTCAAAAATTGTCTATTTTGACCTAAAAAGTTGACTTTTCTGTCAAAATTTGACCAATTTAGTGAATGGGTTGATCATTGGGTCAAAAATTGACTATTTTGACTAAAGTTGACTTTTTGGTCAAAAGTTGACCTATTTGGTCAATGGGTGGTCATTAGGTCAAAAATTGACTATTTTGACCAAAATTGACTTTTTGGTCAAAATTTGACTTATTGGGCAATGGGTTTGTCATTGGGTCAATCATTGACCATTTTGTCCAAAGTTGACTTTTTGGTCAGAGATTGACTTATTGGGTCAATAATTGGTCATTAATTCAAAAAATTTACTATCTTGGTCATTAGGTCAAAAATTAAATATTTTGACCAAAATTAAATTTTTGGTCAAAAGTTGAACCATTGGGTCAACAGGGGAGGTCATTATGTCAGAAGTTGACTATTTTGACTAAAATTAACTTTTTTGGTGAAAAGTTGATCTATTTTGGTCAAAAGTTGACTTATTGGTCAAAAGTTGACTTATCATTTGACCAAAGTTGACTTTTTGGTCAAAAGTTGACTTATTGGGTCAATTGGTGGTCATTCGATCGAAAATCGACTATTTGACAAAAATCGACAATTTGGTCAAATGTCAATCTATTGGATCAATGGGTTTGTCATTGGGTTAAGGATCGAATATTTTGAGCAAAGTTGACTTTTTGGTCGGAGATTAACTTATTGAGTGAATAATTGGTCATTAGATAAAAAATTAACTATTTTGACCAAAATTTACTTTTTGGTCAAACCGAGCATATTGGGTCGATGGGTTGGTCTTTGGGTCGATCGGGTGGTCATTGGGTCAGAAATTGGCCATTTTGACCAAAGATTACTTTTTGGTCAAAAGTTGACCTATTTTGACCAAAATTGAATTTTTGGTCAAAAGTTAGCCTATTGGATCAACGGGATGG